>JAATLQ010036394.1:0-22606 GCA_013421005.1 Heliconius erato x Heliconius himera | reverse complement strand
TGACACGACTGGTCTACTGACTGACTACCTTCTTATTATTTATTATGTTTTGCTGAGTGTTTGTACATGTGTCATGTGTTCACATATGAGTAGAACCAAAGGCCAGGACATGGTCGAGGTTCTACTCGTTTATTATTTACGCCCACCGTCGTCGGTCATCTCTCTCTCTCTCTCTCTCTCTCTCTCTCTCTCTGACATATATATTATATAGTCTGTACATACACTCAGTGTATACATCGAGAGTCTCGATATGAACACGAGTGTAGACACTTGCAAAATTTACTACGACCCGATATTTAGTGCCGCATCAGTCCCTATTTGAACATGTAGTGTCCAAGTGTCTAATGTAATTGAAAAGTTTTCGAGCAACTTTCACATTTTCTATTACAAAAAATCCGTTCAACTGTAGACATGTACATGTATTAATGTCTAATGGAATTTCTGTTGTAGTGTCTAATTATCTGTTTGTCGTGTTACATTTAGAATGCTTTTTCTTTGAAAAAGAACATCGAATTACTATTGAATTTGATTTTGAAATATTTAGGACTATGTCTATTATATATTTAAGACAGCATGCGTACTTAATAACCTGACTAAAGGTACATCTCTGTCTGGAAGAATGATTGAATCATCGCATTGGTCTATTGGACCAGTGATTCTCAACCACTGTGCCGCGGCACTTTTGTGTGCCGCCAAATTTCAAAAGTGTGCCGCCAAATTTTGCAAATATATAATACTGTTAATATTATTAAATTATATCTTTATTTTTATCTTTTTCTTTGTGTGCCGCCATCCTTATCCTTATTCGAATGAGCAGTATGCTGTTGGCCCTACTGGCCTATACAGCGTCACCGGGCTTGGGGAGGCCGAGCTAAAAGAGCTCTGACCTTGGCTTGGCTACCGTGGAAGGCACCAACAAATGAGAACACAGTGTCGCAAGGGCGTCTCCTTTGAGACTCGGACCGCGACTTGCGTACACCGTTTGTAGTGGAGGACTTTGGACACTCGGTCCGAGCTAGGCCTACTGGGTAGGGCTCTTGATGCCCTTTTGGATTGTTAATTGCGGGCACCTCTCGCGCCGAGGCGCGATTGGGCTACAGAAAAACTGGGACCTCATCTCCACCGGCGGGGACGGTGTGTATAGCGTGTGTGGCTGCGGTTGTGTGTAGCCCTACCTACGTATTTTGGGTCGTTTGCTTTAATGGTGGGGTCAGCATCATCGGGTAGTATTGTGTGCCGCCAAATTTTGAAATCGTTAAATATGTGCCGCACCAAAAAAACGGTTTAGATGCTTATAAAAGTCTTAAAATAATCCGTAAATAATATATGTAAAATTGAAATATAACGTCCCAATTTGCAACTTACCCCAGTTTTAAACAATCTTTAGGACCTTTGACGTAAAGATTGTTTAAAATTGGGTGGGTCTGGTGGGTAAAGGCCCACTTAAAGGATTTGTTAATAATAAATATACATTTTTTGCAACAGAACACATTATTAAGATGAATGTAAAGAGCAGGAACTCGATATATTTACTAGTAGGCAATCATAGGTTCCATCAGCCATCTCCCAATTCCATCATCAGACCATCTACAATTCGTCACTTAACACGCGATGCCTCTAGAATTCGGACGAAAGTATGACCTATCTTAACACTAGGCTCTCTCTGCCTACCCTGTTACATGCGGGATACAGCGTGAAGCTGATTTAATTTATTTTTTTTATTTTGTAATTCAGAATCTTAGATTTAATTAAATATTTACTTTAGTTACAGCTCAACCTAATAAAATATTCTAAAAAAAGGAAATTAAGTAATGTATATCTTATCATAATTATAAAGTACAATGGCACAAATCGCCGTGGTAACGGAATCTAAAGTCTCCAGTTATATCTGATTATTAAAATTAAATTCATATTGTTATACACATAATGGTTAGACAAAAACATATGTTTTGTTCACTTCATTCATATTTATTATCTGTAAATAGCTTCGTTTTCTTAACTTTATATTTTTTTTTTTTTAAGTTTCACGCTCTATCCCGCTTTTTGCTAGACTGAGGGAACCTAGTGTTAAGAGAGATCCATAACCCTTGAGATTAATCTAAGCTCAATTCTCAGGACATTGCCTGTTGAATAGTAGAACTCGATGCCTCACTTTATGAACACAGAGATCAAATGAAAATAATTTATTAAACCGAGTGAAAATCGAACCCACAGCCATCGCTTTTACAGTCACCTGTGAATTTATATTTTATTTCGAAGAAGATACGATCACATTTAACAGTCGGTATAAAATAGTAATTAGTTTTTAAGGATCGTGTCCCTAAGTTAAGTCATTTCGCTGTCCAGACAAAGTTTCTGAAAACTTTGTAACTATTTAAAGACAGTTTAAACATATTAATTTCTCCGCAACTCTCCTTAATACGAGCGTGTAGAGTCAAGCTACTTATACTAATATAAAAAAAATTAAGAGTCTGTTTGTATGCACGCGCTAATCTCCGTAACTGCTAGTTCGAATTGTAGTAGTATGTTGTGTTAGATATTCCAGTTACCGAGGATATTGAATTATATAATTTATTTCGTAGTTATACCACCGTATATTTATGTATAAACTATAAAGAGGCCATAGTGGCTCAGTGGGACGGAGTTTGTACATGTCATTGTTTTTGGTTCGATTCTTTATATGGGGTTGTAATTAAAATTCATATAATATATTGTTTCATTTTACACGTTCTGGTAAAATTTAAATGAAGAAGCATTTATTTCTTTGTATTTCTCTTAGTCGTTCAAATTACTTTTGTTTTAATTAATTAATTAATTAAAAAAGGGTTTACTTAACCATTCCCATCTTTTATACTCATACATACATATACAGCCAAGCCACTTAATCTGACTGAATCCGCAATGAAGAGATTCAAAAAATGGTAATTACTAGCGAAGACTGTCACGGTCAGAATGAAGAAGAATGTGCACAACTCTGGGCACCTTGAGAACATGAGCGATGAAAAAAAGGCAAATAGATTTTAGAGGAGAAAGAGGAGACCTCTTTTAACCTTTAAAACCACAGTATCTATGTTAGAGTGTCACATAACAAGCATGAGAACCATGTTTGAAGAGGTTGATTGCAGTGAACGAGGCGAAAGAGGTATGCTCAGATCATAGCGTTCAGCGGTATATTCTGTCTACCTACATGTATTTAAACTTTTTGAGGTATGCGTACAGACTTAAAATTTTCATCTTCATGCTGCATCCCGCATATTTAAAAAAAATGTGAAAAGACGTTTGTTTGTTAAAGGTTATTACCAAATTAATAATTTTGTAAATGATAACACGCCTTGGGAATGAAATGCTCGCTCCAGTCTGTTTCAAAGGTATCATTGTCACAGATAATTAAATATGTATTTGTTTAAAATAGATTTTAGAAAAATAGGCCCCGCTGAGTTTCTTGCGCCGGTTCTTCTCAGGTCTGTGTGTTAACTTTAGTGAACTGGTAGTAAATTATTTGACGTTCAAAAAATTAAGCATGTAACTTCGTATTTTGAAAAAAAATATTTGAATTTGAATTTGAATTGGCATATAAAAAGGCAGAAAGAACCTAGTATCAAGACACTCTAATTTTCGATGTCCATCCGAATCCAAGACATTGGGTGTTGAGTGTAATACTCTATTTTATAATATTTTTTGCTGGTAGTGGTTCTATAAAGTGTGGTGTTACGTTCCGTTACTCAACAAAAATTTGGGTGGAAAATAGGGAACGGAGTGTCCTAACTCTAAGTGCATAAGTAGACAGACTGACTCTGCTGTATGCGGGATACAGCGTGAAGTAAAAAAAATGTAAACGTGCATATGTAAATTATGTATATTTAAATCTATGTACATAAATCCCTAATATAATCCTCTTAGCAGTCCATCTCATTAGATGGCCGCTTTAAATGAATTATCAGTGAGAAGGGTTCTGTTGACTGTTTGATCCGAACTTTTAATCATACATACTACATATATACTTGGATTTTTTTTATAATATGAAGAATTTATTTTATTCGAGACGAGTCGTGAAGCAGGGGCACACGCGTGTGACGTGACTGTAAAGGCGACAGGTTGTGGGTTTGATTCCCATTCGGGGAAATTAAATATTTAATATTTTCATTTCTTTGCTCTGATGTCGAGGTACAATGCGGCGTTGTGAAAATATGTGAAAATCGGTGGTTACATATGTCTTATCACATATAAGATTTTTTACAGGAGTTTTAAGCAGAGTAGGCAGTGAGGACCTAGTGTTAAGACAATCCGTTGCCCACTTTCCGCCCAATTTTGAGATATTGAGTGTTACGATGGCGGAACTCAACACCGCTTCTTCTCCGAAAAGCCTGGTAAATGAAAATTAATTCGCCGATCCTACGCCTAGCTACGATCGAGCTATTTTAATAATAATTGATGAGAAAAACCGTCTCTACATACCTATGTGTTATCATCACACACATCTCACATCAAATTACAGGGTTAGTTAATGATTTATTACAATAATATAGGCTAATTACTCGCGGCCGGCGCTGATTTCAGTTGATATCGTTTTGAGTGACAGCTACTGTTCACGTAATGTATAGCGTGTTGATATTCATAAATAATAGTTGAATTGATAAGAACATCGGACGTTGTGACACAGGGGGGGGGTTGTAAACGTGGCGGTTGTAAGTTCGATTCCCAGTCGGGGTAATGAGTTATTATCATTTCTAAATACAGTTCATAAGACAAATCGCAATGTTCATTTCTGACTCTTAACCGGTGCTGTCATATATACATTAGGCAGAGCGAACCTAGTGTTAAGACACTCCGTTCCCCACATTCTGCCGAATTCTGGAAGAATTGCGTGTTGAATGGCAGAACTCAACGCCGCGCTTTGCCCCGACACCAGAGCGAAAGAATAGAAATACAAACCTAAGTAAATATTTCATCTCCTCGAGTGGGGATCGAACCCACAACCAGTCGTTTTTAGGATCACACGTTGTGCCCCTACGCCACGACTGGCCTCAATATAATAGATACATCTATACTAATATTAGAAAGTTGAAGAGTTTACTCGGTAATCTATAGGAACTATTGGTTTGAATTGAAAAAAAAAATATTGATGGTCCATTTATCGAGGAAGGCTATGACTTCATCATTATAATCAGCTTCACGCTGTATCCCCCGCACACAGCAGGGTAGGCACAGGGAACCTAGTGTTAAGACACTCCGTTCCCCACTTTCCGCCAAGTTCTGGAGGCATTGCGTGTTGAGTGGCGGAACTCGCGCGCTTTGCCCCTACACCAGAGCAGAGAAATGAAAATATAAATGTAAATATATATTTCATCTCCTCGAGTGGGAATCGAACCCACAACCAGTCGATTTTGCAGTCACACTTTTGTCCCCTGCGCCACGACTGGTCTTAATATAATAGTTTCAATATAACCAATTGTACCTGCAGTCAGAACTGATTCGGGGACTGATAATGCATCATATACTCATGTGCTATTCAGCAACTCTTAGATATTTTCATTTGATAATGCAAGAGAAACCGCATATAAAATCTAATATCCATACCTATATTATAAATTCGAAAGTAACTCTGTCTGTCTGTCTGTCTGTCTGTCTGTCTGTCTGTCTGTCTGTTACGCAATCAGGGCCAAACCGCTAATTTAATTGTGATAAAATACTCATAAAGAGATACTTAAGTGTCTTCGGATGAACATAGGTAACTTTTTTTTCTCATATTTGTAATATTGTCGATATATACTAATATATTAAACTACTTTTTAGTTTGACAGGCAATTTATTCCGCCATGTTAATAACAACCGACCGGTTCTAAGCAACGGTTTGCAAAGTTTGTTTGTTATAAGAAAACGTCACCCAAAATGAGCTGAACGCATACATGGCGGGCGCCGACTCAACCTTATGAGATACATAAAAACAATGTTTTACAAAAATATTATTCTTTAATGTTTAAAAAAGTCCGCTATACATATACCAAGTTTATCTCTGAAGGTTAAGCAAAAGTAATCATTTTAATTAATTTACTTTATATTTATCGGGTTTTTGTTGTATGTATTTTCTATAATTTGATAGTGATTCTTATGAAAATGAATATAATAGTCACTTTTAACATTTCATCTGGATTGAAATTATAGTTTACTGTATAACATTCTAATAAATAATTAAGGAGATGTCACTGATTCGAAATGACCTAGCCTACGAGCGGCATAGTTTGACCGACGCGAACGGGCAGATGATGACTTTGACAGTTTTGTAAATTTTCATACATTTTCGAACTACTGTTATTTTTTATGTAATTATAATTAATTTATACTTTTCTTTGGTTCTTCGCTTATTCGAGTAGTAGTATAGTTAGATTTTCATAAATTTCTTGGTGTGGTGTAAGTTTCGGCCCTGTGCGGCAGCTGCATAATATTATTTAAGTACTTATTATTTAAGGAAAGAATTGTTGGTTATTTCATCTTGGATGGTTATCTATTGCGTTGTTATACACTGAATAAAATATGGTTTTAGTTTTTTGGGATTTTATTTGATATTGCTCGCAAAACTTATCATATTTAATATAGAAATGACTTTAGTTAGGTATTTCATATAGTATCTATGTACACGCGCAAGGAAAACGTGTTAAAAGATTTTTCCCGGGTAAATCAGTAAAATCGATCACTGAAAGTCCAATAAAAATCAGTTCAGTTATTCTGGACATTAGCTCGGGGAAATAGAAAGACAGACAGAGACAAAAAATATAATATTTTTTATTGTGTTTAAGTATTATGTAAATAACCACATGCACTTGCAAAAACATAGCACAACACATTTAATTTTAATTCTTTTAAATATTTATTTTACTTTGATGATAGTAATAATGTGTAATATTAGTAATATTTTTTTTTATAAATATTTTAATATGATTACGTTTACTTATAATTTTTTTCATTCAAATTAGATATTTTCAAAAACAATCTCATAAATATATCTAATAAGCATTCGTATAGTTCAAGCGGGCGAAGCCGCGTCCGGGTCCGCTAGTCTATATATATAAAAGGACTCGTGCTGACTGACTGAGGTAAGACGCACGCACAGCCGTAACCGCTGATGGTAGAAACGTGAAATTTGGGCAGATGTTTATTTTCATATTCTGGACATCCACTAAGAAGGGAATTTGAATAATTTTAACCCTAAAGGGATGAAATAGGGGTTGAAAGTTTGTATGGAAAAAAATTTTAATCTGCACCGATTTTTATAAAATTTGAAATTCAGACTCTTAAAAATATTTCATTGAACACGTGTTTCATGGTTTTTAAGAATTCACCCCCTAAGGGTTCAAATAAGGGGTTGAAAGTTTATATGGAAAAATCTTTAAATAGCCATCGATTTTTATAAAAGAATAAATTCAGACTGTTAAAAATATTTTATTGAACACGTGATTCGTAATTTTTTTAGAATTCACTCCTAATAAGCGGGCGAAGCCGCGCGCGCCCTCTAGTTAAACATATACGTTTCCTTAAGTGGGAATCGTATCCACAATTCGTTTGAGGCGGTCATAGAGCTATACAGTGTATGGTTGTAGTATGGGGGAATCAAAGCTGATGTGGGTTCGATTCCCACAAAGTAGAATGATAACAAGAGTTGAGTTCCGCCACCCAACTCAGAATTTCCCTCAAATTGGGTGGTGGGTGGTGAATGCAGGATACAGTGTAAAGTTCTCAACACGCAATCTCTCGCACATTAAACTAAATTTTAACCCTAGTTCTCCTTTATCTACGGGATACAGCGGGAAACAGCGTGAAGCCTAAAAAACCATACGTTTAACCATAGTAAAGTATAGAAGTAAGTCTCGTATCACCGAATAAGTAATTTGTCTTCAGAGATAAGATCTGTAAAAGCTTATTCCAGTCGCCGGACACCGAACTTTGCAACTTTCAAACTAATTAAGTTTGTTCAAAACGTAACTCGAAGTTAATATCTGATTTTAATACTTGAATTTTAGATATAAAAATTTAGTGGTTATTGGAATCTAAATTGGGATATGCTGAAAAATATATTCATTATTACTGGTGGTGGTGCTTTGTCTTGTTAAGAGGGCGAAATAAAAATAATTAATTCAATTCCTATAGGCCCTCCTATAGGAATTGAATCTACAACCATCGCGTTTACAGATAGATGCTGTGCCGCTGCGCCATTACGGTCTCAATAAAATGAAAAATTAAATCATTGATGATTGAATTGATATTGTCTATTAGTGTATCTGGAGATAACTTTGAATAGATATGCTCGTGGTAATGGGGTGGGCAAGGGCCACCCGGTTCCCCCCTTCCTAGGCCTATGACCATATCATCAAATGGTTGCATTTCTGTTAGGATAATAAGTGTTAGATCATAATGCGCATTATTGATATAGTCGACTACTTCATAAATGGCCCGTTATCTTTGAATATACCATTAAACAATTCACTTTAAACCTTGTGGCCAGTCAAGGCACAAAATATGATTGTAGACATAACAGATTGTAGATTCGATTCCCATTCGAGGAAAAGGAATATTTAACATTTTTATTCCATCGCTCTGGTGACGAGGTGGAGGGAGAACGGAGCGGAAAATTGTGAAACGGAGTGTTTTAACACTAGGCTCTCTGCCTACTCTGCTGCATGCGAGATACAGCGTGAAACTAAAAAACCAATTCCCTATTATGAATCTCGTACCAAAACAAATCAAATGTGTTTATCAAGGCAATTGCTTGTAAATATGGACGTCTAACGGAGGGAAGTAGTCTGAAATATTGTTGATAAGTAAATTCATAATACTTAATATTTAATTCAAAACGGAAGTGTCTTAATAGAAACGAAGTGTCTTAGCATTAGGTTCCCAAGTTTCCTCTCCCTACCCCGCTATGTTCGGGATACAGCGTGAAACTATAAAAAAAAACCTTTAGAAATTCAATATATTTCTATATTTACTTGCAAAAACGCTAACCAATTTTTATTTCTAATATTACAATATTAACATAATAAAAAAAAATATTTTTTTTATTATAGCACCACTATCTCTAAGCACAAAAGGCATATTTCTTCAACAAAACAAATCTCCAGTACAAGATTACGGTCCATCATGAAGATTGCGCGGTGTTTGCGGCAAGCAACTAACTGGCTATATTACTTCAATTTCTTCAAGTTCTTATCGTGGAATATTTGTTCGGACACACAGACGGAGAGGTTATACTTATATATCTATATGAAAATTATATGTATATGATACTGACTGTAAATACGACGGTTGTAGGTTCGATTTCAAATAGAAGAATCAATAATTTTCATAAAAAACAAAACGCTTTCCGTTAAGCTCTGCTGTCGACACCCACCCGTCAAGTTACTGAAATTGAGGGACTAATATTTTTTTACAGCCACACGCTGTATTCCACACATCACAGGATAGAGGGAACCTGGGAACCTAGCGCCAAGACATGATTATTAAAACACTTTCAGTACTCACTTTCCACTACATTCTGGAGGACCTACGTGTTGAGTGATAAAACTCAACACAATACGATAAGACATTCCGTTCTCCAATTTAAAATCTCTTGAAATATTTTGATATACCAATGTACAGAACAGTACAGAGGCCAGTCGTGGCGCAGGGGCACAGAATGTGATTGTAAAATCGCCTCATTGTAGGTTCGATCCCCACTCTAGGAGATAAAATATTTACTTATATTTTCATTTCTTCGCTCTGGTGTCGAGGCAAAGCGCGGCGTCGAGTTCCGCCACTCAACACGCAATGTCTCCAGAACTCAGTGGAAAGTGGGGAACGGTGTGTTTTAACACTAGGTTCCCTCTGCCTACCCTTTTGTTTGCGAGATACAGCATGAAGCTGATAAAAAAATATATATATACCTACAGTAAATGAGAAACATCGAACCAGCCACACAGCCTGAAGCCATCATAAATTATTCAAACTACCCGCAATATACAAATTTTAAATCTGTCCATTTAAACGATGAACACCAATATAATAATATAATAATAATTATTACAAATGATTGGTTTAGTTTATATTACATATTAATTAATTATTTCGAAACATCACGCATGAGAGCTTAAACGAACGAAATTTGCATATATTTGAAAACTGGCTTTTTACCTGCGACTTCGCTTTCGTAGTCAAATAGTAATATATAATAGATAAGGCACAGTGTTTGTGGCGAAATTATTAATATTATAAAGCCTATATATACACGAAAATAATTTTCCATTTAGAACCGATAGTTTCGGAGGTTAGCACTTTCAACCAAACGTACTAAACAATTTAATATTGAAAGTATAAAGATACATATACAGAGGACATTGTGATGTGGTTAGAAGTGTCTGACTATACCGATAAATAAATGTTTTAGTTTCTGTACTTTATCCAGACAAGGAGCAGCGCTAAGTTTCGTTATCCAAAATATAATTTTAAATGGTTCAATCTTGGAGAATGGTGCCTTAATCTACTATTTGAGGACCTTAACCTTTTAACAAATGTAAAAATCAAAACAAATTCAGACAACACCCTCCTTTGCCTCTTTACCAGATCGAGAAAATGAAAATATTAAATATTTAATTTCCTCTAGTGGGAACTGAACACACAACCTGTCGCGTCTACAGTTGCACGCCTGAACCCCTGCGCCACGACTGGCCTCACTATATTGTAAATGGCAATAGATTTATACATGTATATACACATAAT
This sequence comes from Heliconius erato x Heliconius himera, assembly GCA_013421005.1. Lineage (NCBI taxonomy): Eukaryota > Metazoa > Arthropoda > Insecta > Lepidoptera > Nymphalidae > Heliconius > Heliconius erato x Heliconius himera. Next base: position 11,860 of record JAATLQ010036394.1, on the reverse strand, counting down.
ATAAAGTATATAAGTATAAAAACAGCTTCATGCTTATTCCCGTTTATCATAGGTATAATAGGTAAAAGAAAAGCTAGTGTTAAGACACTCTGTTCTCCATACACCGCTCAATTTTCAAGGCATTGCGTGTTGGATATTGCAACTGAACGCGTCCCTTTGTCCACCAGAACGTGGAAATTAAAATAATTAGATTATAATTATTCCCTCAAGTGGATATCGAACCCACAACCATAGCAATTGAAATAACTAAGAGTTGTGTATGACACACACACATCACATCGAAACGATTAAAGTAATTTAAAATAACCTATAGCCTTTTTCTATAGATGTGATAAATGTATTATCAAACATCATTTTTTTTTAATTTCAACCAATAGTTGCTGAGATTAGCGCATTAAACCAAACAAACTCATGAACTTTATAATATTAATATTTATATTTTAAACATTCTGTCCGTCCGTATGTCACATGTAAGGCAATCTGGGTAAAGGGATTGATCCACTACACACTGCCCAGGGGACGCGATCAGCCCAACCAGTAGATTAGCTGTATGCCCTATTCCTTCAAATGACGGTCATGTATGCACACTACATATATATTTTTATATGTTTTTACTAAAAAGATAGATAAAGATGTTTTTTATAGGTTAGTAAAAAAGATGCGCTGGATTTTTTTTTAAGGAAATAGCTTTTTATATAATTTAATCATGGTTAATATTTTAATTTCTGTTTTGCGCTTTTTGTCGAACAGCAGCGGAGTGGACAGAGACACTCCGTTCTCTTTTATTTATTTTTATATAATAAGGTGAATGCCATTTTAATATTTTTTATTATTTTTTTCTGACTGAAGTAACTCTGACCGCAGGTTTCGCCACTCAACACGCAATCTCTCCAGAATTCGGCGGAAAGTGGGGAACGGTTGTGGCTTAATGGGAACGGAGTATCTTAACACTATGTTCAAAGTTGGTATCTGCCTACCCTGCTATGAGCGGGATCAAATCTGAAGCTAAAAAAATTTTTCTTGATAAACACGAAAAGATTTTTTTAGATCGTAACCAACCAATAGTTCATGAGTTACATATACTCGTACGTATGTATAATATAATAAAATTAAATCAAATCAGCTTCACGCTGTATCCCGCACACAAAAGGGTAGGCCTCGTTTTAAGACACTCTGTTCCCCACTTTCCGCCGAATTCTGGAGGCATTGCGTGCTGAGTGGCGGAACTCCACGCCGCGCTTTGCCTCGACACCAGAGCGAAGAAATGAAAATATAAATGTAAATAAATATTTCATCTCCTCGAGTGAGGATCGAACCCACAACCAGTCGATTTTACAGTCACACTTTGTGCCTCTACGCCACGACCGGCTTCTTCGTATGTATAATATCTAATAAAAAGAAATAAAAAATCTGAAATTTGAACGGGTAACCCTACCATCTTAACTCAACACAGCTGCCGTGCCTTACTTCTAAGTAATCAGATAAAAGAAAAAAATTCTCACATCAATAGAATATTACACTCGCAGTACAAAATTGTTACAATTCCATTCCTTTCCCACATTTAAGTAATTGATTATTTTATTACTCAATAAGTCGTATTCTCGAAGCGAAACAAGACTTGAATATTGCGGTAACAGCTTTAGGAAGGTTCCTTTCGACGGGAGTGGATGAATAATAAATTCTTTTAGCTTCACGCTGTAGCCCGCAAATAGCAGGATAGGTGGAGAAAAGTGTGTAAGTAATAGTAATAGCTAAAAGTAGTGATAAGACACTTCGTTCTTGATCTTCCACCGAAAGAGACACTGCGGCACAACTCAACGCTGAGGTGGCAAAATATTTTAATGAGAACGTCGTGGTGCATCAGCACAGTCAATCAGTGTAATCAACACGGTTGTAAGTTCGATTCCCATTAGAAGTTTTAACTGTTTTCATTGCCTCGCCCTTTTAACAAGTGAAAGCGCAGCGTTAAGTTCCGCCACTTAATATTACATGTTAAGTACCTCGAAAATTAGGCAGAAAGTGGCGGAGAGAGTGAAGCAAGGCACTGCGTGTAGCTGAAAAATAATATTAAAAAGATGTGTAAAGCAACACAGTGTTCCTTAAAACTTATAAATGTTGTTAAACATGACATGGTTGTTAAACCTCACAGCATGTAGATACGTGTCATTTTATTTCTATTTCATTTTAACTCATACTAATACTATAAAGCTCAATAGTTTGTTTGGTTGAACGCGCTAATCTCAGGAACTACTGGTTCTAGCTGAAAGGTTGTTTTCGTACTTATTTAGAAAACGTATAAAAATTTGAACGTAGCGGGACTCGAACCCGCGCCTCCTGGAAACCGACCAGGCGCTCTGACCACTTTATTTTCATTTCTTCGCTCTGGTGTCGAGGTAAAGCGCGGCATTGTGTTCCGCCACTCAGCACGCAATGCCTCCAGAACTTGGCGGAAAGTGGGGAACGGCGTGTCTTAACAGTGTCCCTCTGCCTACCCTGCTGTGTGCGGGATACAGCGTGAAGCTGATTTTTATTAGATAAAGTCATGTCAGACACAAATCTATATGATTTCCATTTGACCACGCGGGCAAACCCACAGTAGATTTTTGTAAAAAATATTTCTAAAACTTCAGTTATTCACAGTCACGAGTGGTCTTCACGTTACAATGATAATAAAAATGGTTAAAATGTATGCGAAAAATATTAATATTTCAAAAGTAAAATTTTGTGCTTTTGTAATTTTAGCGATGAAATAACATATTCTTTTTATTAATATAAGTAAAGTGTTTAAAACTGGGAGGTGCTTCATATGGAAAAAAGAAAGCAGCTTCACGCTGTATCCAGCATATAGTAGAATCTTGTGTCAAGATACTTTTTCCCGACTGCTAAGGAAGGGTTATGTTTTTCGCGCGTATCTTGTATGTATGTATGTAATATTCTTTATTACCTCATATCTCCAGAACCGCTAAACGGATTTACATATTCGAGGATTTGTTAGATTTGTATTAGCAGCCCAAGTGTTCTTAGATAGGTGATATTAAAAAAAAAATAATCATGGCAACTGTGGGACGCCATTGGATTTAGTGAAAAAAAAAATCAAATTCAAGAGCTCAATACGAGGATTTCAAAAAAGTATATCATGATTATCATTACCATAATAAATTCTAACAAAAAATTAAAAATAAAAAAATATTTGCAAAAACAAAAACCCCGACTGCATAAAACTAAAAAGAAACTAAACAAGCCGAATAGTTTATTAGGATTAACAGTCGGGGCCTATATATAATTCTTCAATCAATAAAATCTTTACCAGGAACCTCGCATAATTTAAAGAGGTCCCGACTGTTAATCCTAATAAACTATTCGGCTTGTTTATTTACTTTTTAGGTTTATGCAGTCGGGGTTTTTGTGTTTGCAAATATTTTTTTATCTAAACATTGCGCTATGAATGGTGGAACTCAACATCCCTAAAATTCATACCCCCGAGTAGGAAATGAACCCGCCTCACTGATAGTAATCTTCCTGTAAATTTAAAAAATCAAGATAGACAGTACTGTAGTATTAAGACACTCCGTTCCCTACCTCTAAATTCATTGCCACGTGAACAGCAGCGTAATTTATTAACATAAACTTCACTCTGTACCTTGCAAATAACAAGGAAAGGAGAGCAGAGACACTCCGTTCACCACGCACGGCTTTAAATTTAGAGACGACTTCACTACCACTTTTGTCTTGTTACCAGAAATAAATTATTCCCCGATTGGGAACCGAACCCACCCGCCTCATATATAGTGTTTCTATCGTTTTTTTATTCTCTCCTCTAACATGAAATATCGAACCCTATACCTCCAAATTCTATATTCGCTCAAAACTATTTCCACATGACCAAGAGCGCAAGTTATTAACATAAGCAAACGAGGCGGTGATACAATCGGATTTGTTTGAGGGTATTTTGGCAAAACAATTTGCTGACGTCATATTACGACCGAATAACTGTAGATTGGATGCCTTACTATTTGTGCTATAGTGTTAAGCAGGATAGAATTTTAAAAGTCCTGGGGTATACCTTTACGGCTGTACGCAAAAGGTTGTGGGTTCGATTATCACTCGGGGAAACTAAATACTTAATATTTTTCATTTCTACGCTCTGGTAACGAGGAAAGCCCGGTGCTGAGTTCCGCCACTCAGCACTAAATACCTCTAGGTTTCGGGGGAAATTGGAGATTGGAAATGTGATATTGCGATCGGAGTGTCATAACACTCGGTTCCTAGGTAATCTCTCCCTACTCTCCTATGTGCGGATTGCAGCTTAAAACTAAAATAAATAAATATCTGTAAAAAATAAAAACGACAGTAAATTTGAAAATTTCTTTCGAAAGTTAACTGTAGTAAGGGCCCTTTCGAGATCCTTTCATCAGTAGTTCAAACTATACGTCTCAGGGAACTTATACAATCGCACGGTTAGCTTCATTTGTAATTTGAAGCCTAATATGATTTTAGAGAGAGCTTTTCTATTTTAGTAATTTAGTACAATAAAGAAATATAAAATTAAATGATAGATTACTTGTGATTGAGAAAAAGGTTGTAGATTTGATTCCCAGTTGAGGATTATATTTAAATTATATCTTTTTCTCACGGCATTAAAAGTTTGGCATTGAGTTTCACTGCTCGAGAATAGAAAGTGTAGAACGGAGTGTCATGACTTTAGGTTCTCTCCGCCTGCCATGCGGGATACAGCGTGAAGTTGCACAAAAAATTTTTACTCGGATTTGTATTCACCAACTATAGAATTTAGTTAAGCTTATACCGAATGTGCCACTGTAAAGATGTGTTACTAGAAATTGATAATTAGTTAATTGTATAGTAAACTGTAGAATACAGTCTCTATTTTTGTAAAAATCGCTAGATTGGTCGAACGTAAGAAATAAAATTGATATAAAAATTGCACACCACATACAATACGGTTATGGGTTCGATTTCCACTCGGAGAAATTTATTATTTTTATTTCCTCGCTCTGGTAACAAGAACCAATGATCTGTGCACATTGGCTTTGCGTAGAGATGTTTCCTCGCTGTGCGTTCTCTATCACATTTATCATGGGGAAGTGTTCTACAAAACTGTTTTACTTGTTACCTGCCGCCAAATTTTAAGTTACCACCACCACCACAGTACGTGACAACCTCAAGTATCATCCACACCACCTGGATACGTGGCACTCCACTGCTGTGCGGTTTCGTAGGAGCTTCACTCCACGCGCCACTCAACTGTGGAATGGCCTACCTGTGGCATTGTTTCCAAATCGATATGAACTGGGTACCTTCAAACAGCGCGTCTATCTCCACCTTAAAGGCCAGCAACGCACCTGTCTAGCTATTCTGGTCGTGGCCGTGGCCGGCGGTGATCACTTACCATCAGGTGACCCGTACTCTCGTTTGCTTTGTCTTTTTCCATGAAAAAAAAAAACAAACGCGACATTGACTTTTGAAACATAAAACGTAATGTATTGATAATTGAACAATTCGTAGAGAACAGAGTGCCTTAACACTATGTTCCCTCAGTCTACATTTCTATATGCGGGATACAATGTAAAGTTAATTAAAAGATTTAAAATATATTAAATTTTAATTACAAGGAACCCGTTGAAATAACTGTTTATATGTCAATTGTCAACAAACAATCAAAAAAAAATATATACTGTTTTCTAAATAATTTGATCAAATGAACGTAACGAAATCCCGTTTCCGTTAGTCGCTAACTAATTTTAATACTTCCGTTGGCTACAGCTCGAGTTAATTCAAACAAAACGGGTGCCTTCTGTTTGCACGCTAGTTTTACTAATGGACTTTATTTACTTCGTGAAAAAAAAATGTAAAAGGCTAGCTTTTATTTTCTAGAAATAAAAGATGTTTTGTTGAAAATCGCCGTTTTAATGTTCTGTTTAATATTTATTTTAAATTTATATACGTTTGTGGTTTATTTTTTATGTAAATAGTACTGGGAGTCTGTCGTGGCACACGGCACAGCTTTTCAATGTAAACGCGAAGGTTGTTGAAGGTGTTGGTTCGATTTCGATTTGTTGCTCCAATAACAAAATAAAGCGCGGAGTTGGATTCTGATACATAACATGCAACTATTACACGTACCATCTCGCTTATAAGAAGATAGAGAAAATCTTGTTAAGACCAGCCATTCTCCACTTTTCACCAATTTTCGACACATTGCGTGTTAAGTGGAGAAACACTACAACACGCTTTGTCTTCTTACTAGAGTCCTCATTCATGTTAATATTCTTGCTTCTCTTTCTCTATCCCTCGCCAGAAACGCCGGGTTTATATCGGCCCCATAGGAATCGAAGACTACCCCAAAAAATTGCCCTTTTGCTAGTGCTATATAAAATTTAGAATATTATGGCATATTAATGAACCTTCTTATAAAATCATCTCTATTTGGAACCGAAAAATACAAACGACGTGATAAATAACTAAACTTCTCCTTACTTATCCCAAAATTACAAGAGGTATGTACGTGAAAATTAAACGAAAACTGCTAAAAAATCCCTGGCCCAAACCAGAAACTCATTTGCATCAGCTACATTAGTATATACGCGTGCATAAATTCAGGTGGATTCACATGGGAAAGTTAGTTCAGGTGGACTTCAAGTTGGGGAGTCTAAAACATCAATTACATAGTTTTAAAAATAAACTTTAAAACTCGGTCTCCGGGGGTGTGATTGGGACCATGGATACGGATACGGATACGGCAGAATTGGCCGAAACTAGACTGAATTCGGAGTTCTGTATGTTGCTGACTGCGCGATATATCATGTGGTGTAGAATGTTAGAGATAGCGATTTTATGTAGATACTTTTAAATGTTTCAGTTCCGTGATCAAATGAAAATAACTGGGAGTTGTTTATGATAAATAATAAATTCTAAATGCGAGGGGAAACTCTGACAGCAGATAATCTACAAACTATTTAATAAAAATATTCACCAACACCAACTACCAACACCTGCAGTTCATAAGGTTAGTGCGCTCAACCAAACGAATCATGCACATTTATAACATTAGTAATGATACTGCTTTTTTGTCTATCTGTTAACCTTACCTACCAACTTATCTCCTTCGATCAAGGTGCAATGTGCACTTCTGTAAAACGATTGGTAAATAAAATAACTATTTTAAAAACAAACGTTTATTAGCTTCACTCCGTATACATCAGCGAAGACAGAAGAAACCTGGCGCTATGATTCAAATACCCACTTTACACCTAATTTTTCTATAAATTACGTGTATAGTAATTAGTAACAGAGATTAACATCGCGCTTTGTCTTGTTACAACAGGGAGGACATAGAAATAATTAATTCTCCAAAATAGAAAACCGACCCTCAACTGTCGCATTTACTGTACACGAGATGTGAGACACTTACTTCTTTCTTGGATACTACAATTTTCAAGTGTCACTACATTTATTGATATGTATACAATTTTCTCAGCTTTATAAGATCTTTAATTTTTACGACTATTACGTATTTTAAATGAAACCTTTTAACTGAATTAATTGCGTACATTTATTTTTGGAACCTTAAGGTTTTTCCGTTTATTTTTAAATTATCGCTAAGTCTTATAAAAGGGCCCAAACACCAAAGAATTAGCGAACAATAGAGCGTGTTCGTAGTAAAGTTGCCGGCTATAATAATGTATTTATAATGTCACATTGAGTCGAGCGCTCCCGCACAATTGATGCCATTTAAAATTACACATTATATAGATTAAGCTTTCAGAATACTTTTTTATTTTTATTTATTAGCTTCACGCTGTAGCAGGGTGGGCAGAGGTAACCTGGGAACCTAGTGTTACATTTCGTTTTCCATTCAGATATGTCCGTTAATTACGAAATTCTTGAGGCGCGGAACTCAACGCCGTTACAATATATTTCATTAATTTAATTTTATATCACACTTTTTTGTACCTATAACTTCACACACGTGAACACGTGGTTCAAATGGAGATAGAATTAAAAGAACTGAAATATTCAATATTTTCAGTAAAATATTTGAATTTTCATTTCCTACCTCTGATAACTGGTAGTTCTGGTAAGTTCTGCCATGTAATGCCTTCAGGATTCGGTGGAAAGCGGACATCGAAAGTGTCTTAATGGGAACAGATTATCTTATCACTATGCCTCCAGGTTTCCACTGCCTATAGAGGAAGTCATGTTAAACGACGTTTAGCTTGAAGTGCACTGATTTATTAATCGCCTTTCGGCATAACCGCGTAGTGGGCGCAGTCACTGTTTAACTATGAATGTACCCTCAATATACAACAGAATCTATTAACGTCATGTAATATAACATCTCACAAGTAAAACACAAAAATAAATTGAATCCGGTTCAGTAGTTTCTGAGATAAACGTGCCCAACAACACACTCTTCCGCTTTATAATATTGGTAGAACCCTTCGTGGTTTACTTGGAAAATATCTATATCCCATAACGGTATCCTAAATTAGAGTTGGTGGCCATATGATTCTTAATTTTCTACCTACGGTTAGAAACCTTGGCCTTGGCCTCTGGTACCTTATATGCAATGTGATGAACATACGCAATACGCTGAAGGAGAACACGAGCTATCATCAGTTTTCTGTAGACTCCAAATGATGTTGAAAATACATAAGCATAAAATATTGTAAAACAAAAAAGATTAAGACAAAGCGGGGGGTTTTGCTCCGCTACACGTAATATCTGAAAATTAAGTGGTGTATGTAGTAAATTAAGTGGTAAATGAGGAACGCAGTGTCTTAATACTGGGTTCCCTAAGTAATCCGCGTAGTGGTACGGGTAAAGTCAGTCTAAACTCAGGATATTTTCGTTGAAAAACTGTCCTCCAATGAACCTCAATCTATTTCATGTAAATTTACTTTAAGGCCGTCGTGGAGCAATGTCAGACTGTACGTAGACGAACGTTGTAGGTTCGACTCTTACTCGGGGACTAAAATATTTGCATTTCCACTGAGTTGAGTTCAGCCACTCACCACGTAAAAATCCCAAAATTGTCTTAAAACCAGGTTTCCTCGACCTACCCTGCTATATGCGCTACCTGCCGTATATATTACACACCCCATAAATTCAAAATAATTTAATTGTATTATTAGTATTAAATATTTCAAAAAAACAGAACGTCCCACCAGATAGACTATAATAAATATTTTGTAAAATCACCAGCGAGACAGCCACGGCGTCCGCGAGGCGCGGGCGGGGTCGAGTACGGAACAAAGTCTACGCCAATTATCTTAATGAGACGAGCTCATTTAAAATACAGCTTCTAATGAATCATCATAAAATATGCAATGTTTGTTTTAGCTGGCTATATCATTGTGGAACTTCTGACGTGTTGTATTTTAGATTAGTTAGATAGGTTTGGATCTAGATCTAGGTTACGTATAAGCTGATGTAGGTATATCTTGTTCGACACCTCGTCTATATCGCGCACAAAGCAGGGTAGGTAAAGGGAACGTAGTGTTGAGACACTCCGTTCGCCACTTACCGCCGAATTTTGGAGTGTGTGAGAGTGAAGAAATGGAAATATAAATTTAAATAAATATAACATTTCCTCGCGTGTGGATCGAACAGACAGACACAGTCACAGTTTGTGTTTGTAAATTAACTTGTGTTCGTGTTTATGATATCGCGGCTTTGAGTAAGACGGATACTCAACAACAAATGCTTCGAAAATTCGACGAAAAGTAGGAAGCGGAAGACTTAACTGTAGGTTCTCAGGTTCCAACTGCCTCCCTTGACATGTGTGGGATACAGCGTGAAGTTTGAAAAAATATGAAGATGATTCCAAACTGTCGGCACCATTGTTTAAACTTTACGCTGTTTTTCGCATATATTAAGAAAGGCAGATGTAACCTACTTGACACGTTAAGACACTCAGGTGTCTACGAAGCACCGAATTCTTCCACTCAACACCGCGTTTTATCATGTTACCAGAGCAAGCAAATTAATATGATAAATATTTCAATACTTTTATGAGAATCGAACCCACAACCGTCGCGTTTACAGTCGCACGTTGTGCCGCTGCGCCACAACGGTCTCGGTAATAAATATATTTTATTTAAATTTTCTGCTCCGATAGACAAAACTTGCTTGCTTGCTTCCTTGCAGCTTGCCTTGAGTGCCACTTCACGTAATATCACTGAAAAGGGGGTAATGGGAGTGTTTAACTCCCCAGGTTCCCTCTGCCTACCCTGTGCGGGATAAAGACACATTGCGTTTTCACTTGCAATCCAGAATGATTATAAATCAGGTCACTTGACATATCACAATCGTAACTCACCGATCTGTGAAGAATCCATCACATTTATAGAACTTGTAAAAAATGCACATGATCTATATTTATTTTTAGTTCTATAAATCTCAAGGGATCAAATGGAATATTACTTATTATATTGATATTTTCAAAATAATTAATTATTCATATTTTATGACCTCATGTATTGTACATATGAGTAGTGTGTGTGCATGAGGAATAGGGAACCTAGTGTTAAGGCAATTCTCCACAAATCGACTAGATTTCGAGAGATTGGGTTGAGTGACGGAATTCAACGTCTCATTTTGTCCTATTGTCACAGGAAATGAAAACATTTCTTTACCGGGGATTTTTTTTTCAGCCCATCGTGGCTTAGGAGCACAAGAGTGTACTGTAAGCCGACGATTATGGGTTCGATCGTCACACAAAGGAATGATTTATTACTTATTAACATTTTCATTTCTTCGCTCTGGCACCACGGCAAAATTCTCGAAAAATTCGGCAGATGATAAGGAACAGAGTGTCTTAACACTAGGTCTACCGTGCTGTGTGCGGGATACAATGTGAAGCTGATTTTATTTTATTTTTATTCACGTAAACTTAATCTCTGAGGAAGTCCAAAGTTTCCCTCTCTGAAAACTGGATAGTGAATTTTTGTTAACACTAATATTCTTAAGAGGTAAAGTTTTGTATTTAATTTGCTAGAAATGGACGCTTTTTTTAAATAGTTAGTTTATTTTGTTTCTGTATTAAGTAACAAGGTATATAACACGCAATTGCTCCAAAAATTTGGCAGAAAATGGGAAACGGATTTTTTTTTAATGAGAACGAAGTGATAGGGTATTTTTTTTAAAGCTCTTCCGTTACTGAGTGCCGTCACCCTGAACCATTAAGGACTGCGTTGAACTCGCAAAACATGAACATACTTGTATTTCCATCAATAAATAGTCGGGCGGAAAGGACCGCGCAAGCAGAAAGAATTAAAACGAATACTTATTTAGAAAACGTAATAATAATAAACCAGGCGCTCTGAACGCCTGGTCGGCTTCCAGGAGGCGCGGGTTCGAGTCCCTCTACGTTAAAAGTTTTATACGTTTTCTAAATAAGTATTTTTCTTTCCTAAGTGTGGAATAACATTTAAAAAATTTAAAAAATAGTTAAAACGAACTCGTCCAGTTCTTTAGACAGTTACAAATTGTCATGTAGGTGGATTTTTTTTTTTTTTTTTTTTTTTAATTTTAATTTTTATTTACACTACAGACTTATGGTCCGTACCTTTTGTTATTATTACATTTCTTTTAATTTTTTTTTTTTTTCTGTAGATATTACCTAAAACTAGACTTATGTTATTACATACATATATCTCTATATTTACATAATATCTGCTTAAGAAAGTCCAGTTATTAATTTCAGTTGCCACTTACTAACTTAATCTAACACTATAATCTAAGTCTACATGCATATAAACAAACATTCATTGTAAATAAATTTAACTTAATTGATTACAAAACGATAAATATGTTTATTACGGATTACAATATATTTTAT
>JAATLQ010036393.1:23534-37859 GCA_013421005.1 Heliconius erato x Heliconius himera | reverse complement strand
ACAGCTTATACGTTACAAAATACGTCCAAATCCGCATACATGCCGACATTTGTAGCGCGATTGGCGCGATACCGTGTCCCCCGCGGCCTTTGTCGGAGGACCTCAGCCCAGTGAAATAATTACGCTCAACACTCTACAAATCTAATTTGTTTTAGGCACGAATGTAAATTTAACTTTTTGACACTTTTATTTTCTATTTTATTTCTGTGTGTATGTTTTTTTTTAATTTCCTTTGTTGATATTTTATTCGTTTGAAAGTGTTATATGGTGGTGTCAAAGGGACTGATTTGTGATATTGAAAATTAAGCAGATTGAGGTCGTCGTGGCGGCGCAGAGACTGACTATTCGCGACAGTTGTGGATTTGATTTGGAATCGAGAGAATAACTTATTTTCATTTCTTCGCTCTGGGAACAAGACAACAACACTCAATATCTCGAAAATTGAACGGAAAGTGGAAAACGGAATGTATGGACACTAGATTTCTCCTGTTTACTATGCTGCGAGATACAGCGAAAACTAAGAAAATACTACAAAACCAAAAATATATACGATATTATATGGAATATCATTGAAATAATAATATTCGTAATATAGAATTTAGAGTAATTGTATTTTTTGTGATGGTTTTTTTTATCAAAAATTTAAAAAAAAATATATATTTTTTTTTTAATTATATTTTTTTTACATTTATTGATGCGTTTATAAATATTTATGACCTTAATATAATAAAGATACATACTATGTCAAATATATACTGTAAATATTGTTATTTTTACAAAATATTTAAATTTATAAATTTATTATAAATAACAAGCACAAAAAATACCATCTCACAGTCGCCCGTAAAGAATTACAACATATTCAAATAGTGTCAGTGAAAATGATAACTTCTTCCCCAGTGTAAAATATTTCATACTAAATCGTCGCAGAGATAAAACGGCCGTGTTCGGAGAGGCAATCATTTATCGTAAACAAAACATTCAGTGGAGCGTTCAAGAGATACGGCTGGAGGCGAGCGCGGTCGCGGGATGCGTAAATCAAGAGTACAATAGCTGAAAACGGCCAAATTTTCACTATTTATACACACCGACTTACTAAACTACGTAGAGGAGAAAGTTTTAGGACAAGGTTTTTTTTTATGTTGTTCATTTTTTTTTTACTCTAGCACGTGTTAGTGTGATATATGAAAAGAGTTGGTGTTGTTGTGACAAATTAGACCCATTTCTCTTTTTTAATGATATTCAATTTTAATTTAGAAAAACGGCCAGCCGTGGCGCGAGGTACAAGCGTATGAATATAAACGGAACAGGTTGTGAGTTCGATTACTATTCGAGGAAAATAAATATTTAATACTTTCATTTCTTCACTCTGGTGTCGACACAAAACGCGAATTGAGTTTTTCCACTTAACACGCAATACATCCAGAATTTGACAGAAAGTGCGTAGTGAAGTGTCTTATATGAAAGTGTGAAGAAAAAAAATATTATAATTGTTAAAAACCTTAATTTTTTTCAAATATTATTACAAATATATTTTAATGATAATACCCTCTATTGTGACATCAATCATCGTACATTATACTACAGTGTCTACAATTTTATCAAAGTCATTTAGAGCTTCGCATTTTTAAAGGCCTGTCGAGGCTTAATATCAATATTTTTCGGGGCAAGGGAACGTCAGAAAATTTTATAAGCGTAATTTGAGCGTGTACGAAAGTTTCTCAGAAGTGACGGCTACGACGGCAATAACACCCAATCTCCAACTCTAACAGTCGTTGGGAGCAAATTGTCACTCGACCAGAGCGAAAACTAACTCGCCTCTACCACTTTAACAATAGAGCTCATTTTTAAATAAAAATAATACAGCCGTCTGTACATTGAGGCAGTTAAGAGTGAACTTTTACTATAACCATTATCGCCGTCTCGCCCTTAGCACTGTCCAAGTAAAAGTTTTCAAGCGAAATTCTTATTTATTGCTACACTTTTCACGTTTTGTTTCTTCGCTTCGCTTCGCTCCGCTGTTGCGAGCAAATTCTCATTAATTATCGCATCATGCTATGAATGTTAATCGATATTTACGAGAGACGCCTTGCTTAATCGCCCATTTGGATGAGTTATGATGGAATATAAAGTAGGTTTTATCATATTTTGTTTTTTTTTTGCATTAATTTAACGGTCCACGCAACGACAATCTAGTGAAGTTTCATTGTGGGTTTAATAGTAGCAGTCATACGCAATGTCATGTAAAATTTAACCAAAAAAAAAAGTATCATCATACCTCCAAGTAGGATCCATTCAATATTCAACTTCGTGTAATAAATTTGTATATTTCTAATTAACTTAAAACTATTCTACAATAAAATATTAGAACGATTCAAAATGTCTCTATTTCTCTACAGAGATGCTAACAGCTTAAGTAAATTGTAATAGGCGTATTAAAATTCGACACATCTTAATAAGAACACCTAAGGCCTATGGTCAGAGCGCTTGTAAGAATTCCAAGAGGAGCAGATACGGATCCCACTACGTTAGAATTTTTACAAGTAAATATTTATCCACCTATCTATTGACGTGTTCTGGTGCAGGAGCTCAATCGTGTGACTAAACGCAATAGGTCGTGGGTTCTATTCTCATTCGAGGTAATGAAATATTTATAATTTTCATTTCTTTGCTCTTTGATCCACCCTGCTACATGCGGGATACAGAGTGAATCTGGAAAGAAATCTATCCTTAGTATAAAATAACACTTTTAAAATGTCCATTAAATTGTCTCCAGTACATTTAATACTCGACGCTCGTAACTTAGACCATTTGTAACTCCTACGCCTCTAAGCAACACTCCTTATAAGTTCCAGCTTACCGTTTATTGCTTAAAAAAGTAATTTAACGAAACGCATCTACATAATGCGAGGAGTAGCAAAAACAAGTTGTTTTCTTTGTATTTTCATTTGAAAGCCCCGGGGACAGTGCGGGCCGTATACTTGTAATATAACCAGCGTGACCCGGATAAGCGTTGCCAACATCTCTTCTCTCATACAATTGTAAACGTTGAAGTAAATTGTATTGCTCGAGCATTTTTTGGCTTGTACATACATATATGAGTATGCAGTATATGTGTACATGGTTTGTTAAATTATGTGAATTTGATATCGCCGTGTTTGAATGTAAGACTGTACCAGACGATTATAGGGGCACGAAGCAAATTTAATTAGTACTTTTTGTGAAATTTGTGCATTTTTTTATTGTTTTGAGTTCTGTACCTCAATAGGAAAAAAAGGAACACTTATAGGATCACTTTGATGTCCATCCGTCCGTCCGAATGTCAAGAACCCTTTTTCTCAGAAACGCGTAGAGGTAATTAACGGAAAATTATATCAAATATTCAGGTCCACTGTTCTTTGGAGCTGTGAAAAAAACTTCTAAGCCAACGGAATCAAAGGATACAGCCGTTTCTGCAAATTACCCCAAATTTTCGAAACTCGCAAGGACACAAATTCTACAGGTTACTTCCCAAATTTCATACCAAATTTCAAAATCTTTCAAAAAATTTTAATTAAATTTACTTTGGCTCGTTACCAGAACGTAGAAATGAAAATATTAAAATATTTTATTTCTCCGAGCGGGTATCGAAATCACAACCTGTAGCTCCTCCTGTATCTACAGCCCGCTCCTACGCTACTTATTTTCATTCACAATCAAATAAAATATATCTTACAACACCCATAAATACTAAAACTCCCAGCACATATATTTTTCAGTGTAAATTCAGACTCACTTCCGCCTTACTCCAGAGCTGATCATTAATCCAGCACCGGCAACTGGCAAACAACTCAGCAATTAATACTACCATTATACTGATAGAGAACCGGCCAACGTTACTCGAACGGAATGTAAAGAGCTCTATTATTATATTTACGGGTTGGTAGTGGTTTCTGTGTTGGGTAGCGCCTTTGGGTTGCCATTATTGTGTTTCTTTATGTTTCACTGTGAAATATTGTTAAGTTTTGTTCTATTTTAGGTGTGTTAATTTTCTTTTTAGTTCGCATGGTAAGGTAAGTATTAAGTCATTGACGTGACAAGACATTGACGTGACAAGACAAGACAAATTCGAGACATTGCGTTTTGAGTATATCTTACTAATAAAAGAAAATAATTTTAATATAGTCATTCTTATTTCATTCACAGACACAGTCTGCCCCAAGTCGTCGTAAATAAGTACATTTAAAACATATTGTTCTGGAGTAAAATTTAATTACAAAATCAACTGTCGGCATTCGTACCCGACAAATTAAACGAGGTGAGCAAAAAAACTTGGCCAGTGCAAGAGCTGTAGAGTGGCGCATCCTTAAGCCACCTTAATTAACGTCTCTCTAATTAAAATTCCATTCATTTGACCAGAGAGCAAAAAAAAGAACCTAAATTATCTTCGGACATCCCTTCTAATGTGATTTAGCGTTTTAATACGTAGAATCATTTTTACCCATGAGGGCGTCGTGGCGCAGGGGCAAAAGGGTGTGACTGTAACGCGACAGTTGTGGACTCGATCCCCACTCGAGGGAATGAATTATTTTGTTATTTCCGTTAAGTTTGTCAAGATAAAAATGTGGCATTGAGTTCCGCTATTCGAAAATTAGGGTGGAGAGTGGGCGTAGGAATGTCTAGACACTAAGTTCCATCCGCCTACTCTGCTATATATGGACGATACAATTTATTTATACAATTATTAATTAAGTTTTACTTAAAAAAATCCTATATTATTACCATATGATATTATGCAGTAGCTTATAAGCTAAAACACAAAAAGGCAAGATAAAACCTATAAAAGCTGTGGTAAGTTAATTAAAATAGAAGCTAACACAAAATCTCGTTTTCAATCTCATCGTTCAATATAATATTATTCGTTCACCTCAAATATTAACCAGTCAGCGTATTAAATTGGACCGGTAGAAAACTTTGCTTTTACTACATAATGGATTAATTAGGAAATGCTGAATGGCGTGCAAAAATTAAAACTTTTATTGAGTAATTGTCTTTGTTAGTGTCTAACAATAAAAAGTGTATAGCTCTTGGAAGTCGGTTTAATGTTGGGGTAATTAATAATTTGCATAAAAAATTATGTTTATAGAAAAGCTATTTGGTAATAAAACTCAATTATGATGTAGTAGAAAGCCTCAAAACACGATGAAATTTGGTTCGATTCCCACTCGGAGAATTTACATTATTTTATTTCACCGCTTTGTAAGACAAAGCTTTCTACAGTTCACAAGGCTTAAGCTGAGCTTGGCATTTATGTGAGTGATTATTTAAAGTAGAACCAGAAAGAAACACCAATTCTTCTACACCATGTTATAGTATGTATCTTGGGTACGATGTAGTAAAATAAATAATGATAATTTTGATTAGATTTTTTAATATTAATAATAATATATATGCCAATACACATAATAGCATAGATTATTATGAATAATACAATCAACATATTAATATCACATCGATCCAGAGTAGTTTATGTATGGACGGCCCGAATGTCGCAACCGTTGTTTTATATATTTAATGGATAGCAGACGGAAGGCAGCGATCAAGTTAAGCTTTATTGTACAACTAAATATAATAATAAGTACTAATGTACTAATAAATATGAGGCACTGAAAAACTTGTACCATATTATATTATAATAAATATAATATAATAAATAGAAACCTATAATGGCACGATCTACTTATAGACGTTAGCGACGTTAACTTATAGACTGAGACCATTTTAGCAAAGCTAAAATGTTGAAGATTAATAGTCTAATATGTAGATAAGACTGTATGCGTACTAACTACCTAGACAGTGGGGCCATTTCAGAGGTAGCGCCAAGTTAAGGAATGTATAAATAAAATATTAGGAAATAAATATGTAATGCTGCTGTCTGTACCAAAATATGGTTGTCAAATATAGTACAAAGCGGCTTAGGAAGAGCAAAACGATGCTCTGCACTGACTGCAATGTGTATGTGCTCTGCATCGACTGACAGACCTCGTGGACTGTACTTTCCGCTCATTTCATACTTGTCTCACTTTACCGATTGGATGGAAAAAGGGCCGAGTGAAGTTTCAGTCACTTCTCAATAATTTTATTTCGAAGCATATCCTCAGACTGTAAAATAAACCAGGCCAGACCAGATAGTTAGTTATGTTACATAATTAAAATTGATCTTCCAGTTTCAAAGTCGAAAGTTTGCCAGTAAGTAAGTAGGTACACGTCGTGTCGACTAGTGAGTGAATTTTGGAATTTTCGGTGTAAAACTTTATCAATTTCCATCGTTCCCGCAGGCGGTGGCCCCATTCAATTACAGTATCATCTAACCGAACTCATCTATAACGGGTTGGTTATCTGGCGTGTATTAAAAGTGGATTCAGGCGATTTTTTTTTTCACTGGCGTTGGCTAACGTAAGATGTAGATGTGCTTTGTTAGCTGTGCTTTCTTAAGGTGTGGAGGTATTGTGACAGTGGGAAAAAATATTGATTTGCCCTAAATAAGTATATTTTGATAACAAAATAAATAATATATTATAAACATTTTTTTTTAACTTCAAATTGTAACTCGCACTTAGCAAGGTAGCCAGAGGGAACCTAGTTTTAAAACAATTCATTGCTCACTTTTCGCTAAATTTTTGTGATATTTCGTGTTGAGTGGCGTAACTCAACGACGCACTTTGTTTTGCTACCAGAGCTAGGAAATGAAAATATTAATTATTGATAAATAGTACACGATTGTAAGTATTTCAGATCTCCCCAAATGGGGATTGAACCTACAATTGTTGCCCGACGACGGCCTTAATGCGTAATTGACAAATATAAACATCATTTGCAACACATCTAGAACATAAAAAAAATCTATTATAAAATCGATAAGTTAAAACGAAGTAAAATCACTATCTGTGGTTATTTCCACTAGGGTCTGACTACATTTTTATAAATCATTTACTACACAAGCTATTACTCTGATATGATCCGTTTCGCAGTTTAGTGGAAAATAGGGATGCCATAACCACCTCAGGAGAACTAACATAAAAATATTGAGTTATGATATGGGCTTCTTTTTACTTATAAGCAGTTTTCTTAAAGAATATTATTTCAATAAAATTATTCTTAAAATTTAGTTTTTTAATATAGTTTCTAGTGATGTGACATCTAGCTGATTGTTAGGAATACCATTATTTGGTGTACATTAAAGAGTATTTTACTTTTACTTTACTAATGATCTAATATTACTACAAAAAATGTAATTATAAATTATATTTGTTTCCGATAAGTATTAAAGACCATTGGTGAATTGGGACAGCACCTGACTGTAGAAGCAAATGATTGAGGTATTTCTAAACTCTGTTAAGACGGTAGGACAAATCGCAGCGGTAGGTGCCGCCACTCAACGGGCAATGTATTAAATTCGGGCGAAATACAGAGAAGAGAGAGTAAATGCAGAAAGAGTATCTTGCCAATAGGTTTTCTTTGCCTACCGTTCAATGCCTAGCATTACTAGCATTTTTGTACTATCAATTTATAAATTGACTATACAAAAAATTTTTGTAAGTCCCGCATATATAAATGTATATAAAACAGTCGGCGAGCAATCAACAATTGCTCTCTTAAACGTATTTTTAAACATTGCCATTTTACTGAGTGAGCTCTAACAGTTTGTTATTCAAACATTTTTATAAGATTTTTATATGGTATTGCGTAGTAATATTTTTTAACTTAGTTTTTATATGTTGTAATATATACTCGTTTCGAAAATTTTGTCACTCGATACATATACTTTCCTACCCTGTGGTAAAGTTGTATAACACAAACCTAAATTTAAACTTTATAATGCGAGAACGACACGTACACTAAACTTACGAAACTTAGAAAGTCAACAAAAAAAAAGAAAGAAAGAAAGAAACATTTTTGTAGTATCCAACTTTTAAGTTTCATCCGCGGGGGATTGCGGACTTTGAGGCAATTTCTGGTCCAGGGTACGAATAGAGACAAACAAACGATGTACACGCGACAAGTTTTAATAAGATTCCATTGCCAATGCGAATTGCAAAGTATTATTTGACATTGGTTGGCCAGTTAGGCTGTGGTTGTTTTCTTTTTGATTGTTGATCATTCTTAATTTTTGTGTTATTTGGTTGTTGAAAGGTTGAATGTATGGTTGGTATATTACAAGTGATATCAAAAATATATTTCAGTACTGATGTTAATTTAAATTTTCAAAAATAGTATCTTAAATTTACATATAATAGCAAAAAAATGTAGAAAAAAATTTAGGACTTTTTTACAAAGAATGCGCGGACGGAGCAGTGTGAAATTTGGCACACTTATAGTTCATATGTAATAGAAGTGCAGAACGCTAGTATTTTTCAATAATAATGCTTATAAAGTACATTAAATAAATAAACAAAACATTACACACATTAAATGACAATATTCACACATTAATGTTTATAAAGTGGCATACACGTTGCTATGGCAACGCCGACGCGTATTATTATACGCATTAATTGGTTCTCTAGTTTATATAACTCCACAATTGCATCTTTTCAAATATATATTCTACACGTTTCTAGATTTTTATATTTTTTTTATAAATTATAATTTTCTTCTCCGGCACACTGGTAATTGTAAAAAAAAACTTACTCGAAGCAGAATATTTTTTTCAAGCTCATGCTTACCTACCGTCAGCGTATCTAAGGAGTGCTCTCTAAAGATAGTCCTATAAAGAAGAGCTGTGGAAAAGTATATCGATAGGATGGTCAACGGTTTTGTTACAATATCGATGTAACAACATCGATATTGTAACAAAATTTGTAAATTTCAAAATCAAAAGAAATTAAGGTAAACTTAACGACTATCTTCTTATCTTGACATATATACATTCATTAAAGGTATATATATATAGGTAGACGTATCTACTATTTTGCAATTAAACTTTATTCCTTTTTGTTTATATTTTCCCAAAAATATTTAACCTTTTAAACTAATACATTATAATATTAGTATAATATAATTAAAATGTTTGTTCAGGCAACGTCCATAAACTTTGGTTTTTGATAATAAAGTTGTAGGGTAGGTACTATTAATTAATAATCAAATTGTTATATATCAGTATTAATAATTGATTTAGACGAGTAAATATTATTTAGATTATAGAACATGTTAGTGAATGTAATGTATTATATCTTTTTAACCGACTTTTAAAAGTCATATTACAATTTTGAAATCGGTACAAAGTAAAACAAAGAAGTTTAGTAATTTGATACATAGTAATAAGGTTGTTGAAGCATTTAATTATTTTTGTTTAATTAAATCAAAATTCATTTCATTTTGTACTAAGTAAATTTATTTTTTATAAATTTTTAAATTTTATTTGGCTGTGAATACAATCCCTCCACTCAAATTTTACAAACTATTCCTTGTACAAAAAACAAGCAAAAATTACAAATAGTATCAATTCATAAATAGACAAAATTGATAATATACAGTCAGACGTTATACACTTCGATAGTTATAATACTGGGCATGCTTTTTAGCTTCACGCTGTATTTCGCACATAGCAGGTTAAGTAAGGGGAACCTGGGAACTTAGGGTTAAGTTTGGGTGACTTACAAGACTTTCGTTTCCTTTTATACACCGTCCTTTGCATTGACCTCGATCTCGAATTCGATCTCGAAGAAATGAAAATATTAAATATTTCATTTCCTCGAGTGAAAGGAATCGAACCCACAACTTTTCGAGTGTACAGTCACGTTTGTGTACAGTCACAACCGGCCTCAACTGTATAATAAGGTTTCTAAACGAACTTACAAGACAAAATATAAAAAAAAAAAACAGAAAATGATCGATAGCCCACTATCACCATATCTACTACGTACCCACTTGACGGCCACTTCACAGCGTGCCTGACCCGAGGACAACGCTCGATGAGCCCTACCAAGTGTTGGGTTTTGTTTTTTTTTGACACACTTTTGATCGCTGAGATGTTTACGATGTAATGACATTACGTACCTACTTACGGCGTTGAGTGCCTTTAACCTTATTTCTATTCTTTCTTCTCTTTATATTCTTTCTTTATTTTAAATTACTTTTGTACGTAATAAACATCAAGACTTTTTTTTATGTATTTACTTATATGAATATTTTTACGTTTAATAAACATATTATCCGAGGTCGTTGGGGAGCAGTTGGACAACGTGTGACTGGGAGCGCGCTATATCAATTATGATTGATGATAGTGATTATAGTTAGATTTGAAGTTCAACATGGAATGTCTCAAAAATGAAAAGAAAATCGAAAATATATTGTCTTAGCACTACGTCTGCATACCTTGCTATAATTATACCTACATGTAGAAAAATGTAAAAATGAATAACATATATGTAAATTGTATCAGTTTGGAGGCAGATTTTGTGGTTCACTTCACTTTTATCTATTGCGAAATATCGACCTATTTCACGTTTTACATACTATTATAAGATATCTTAATTTTAAAAAAAACCGTAAACAAACACCATTATATCAAGTGATACTTAATCCTAGTCACTTCTAACTTAATCTTCTTATGAGTACTCAGTGAAGATACTATAAAAAAATTTAGAGATATAAA
Organism: Heliconius erato x Heliconius himera; assembly: GCA_013421005.1. Taxonomy (NCBI): domain Eukaryota; kingdom Metazoa; phylum Arthropoda; class Insecta; order Lepidoptera; family Nymphalidae; genus Heliconius; species Heliconius erato x Heliconius himera. Next base: position 27,223 of record JAATLQ010036393.1, on the reverse strand, counting down.
ACTAAAGTATGGCTTGCTCAAGGAAATTTATACTAAATAATATTGAAACAAAATGAAGAAGACAATGATTAATTTTACCAACGCGAAAATGAAAATATTTCATTGCACCGAATGGGGATCAAACTCACAACCGTAGCTTTTACATGTTAATAGCATTGATTGATAGTCATAATATTTAAAAAGGTAGAAAAAAATATTCTACTTCGCATCGAAGAAAGCATAAATCGCAGTTTAAATCGAAATAAAAACCGAGGGGAGGACGGGGTGAAATGTAAATGGACGTATTTAAATAACAAAACACAATACTAAATGAATTTGAAAGCAACAACGCGACCGAGCTCTAAGTTAAAGAAGATTTAAGAAATACGAACCGAATCACCGCCGCTCGCCGGTCGCCGGTCGCCTCGCTCGAATGTAAATAAACGGTAAATGTAAAAGTTAAAACATACGATGGATAGTTTTGTTCTGGATAAATTGTGGAAAGTTTTCTGGCAGGTAATTCTCGTTGCTTTATTATTGTTATTTTTAGATCGATTTTTTGTTTGAAAATGCGGACGTAGTAAGAAATTAATTTTTATTAATTTTCCCCAAATTTTGCAGATTTTGTGGCTAATAGAAACCGATGGTGTAATTTGTCTGGCTATGTTAGGGATCAAAATATTACAACAGCTTCACGCTTTTATGTACATAGCAGTAGGCAGAGGGGGAGACGGCAAGCGGGAAACGGAGTGTTTCCCGCTTTCCCACCTGATTTTCGGGATGTATCGGGTTGAATGGCAACCGTTATATCCCAAAAATCAGACGGCAAACACTTTCTTAAACACTGTCTTAACACAAGGTTAGCTCTGTCTACTCTACCGTGTGCGGGATACAGCGTTTAAATAATTACTTGTAATAAGTATACATATAATAAATTTTAATTTTGACAGTCCCGAAATTCATTAAAAAATATTCAAAATGTAAGCCCTCGAATAGAGATTTAATATAATTTAATTAATAATAGAACGTTCACGTGTATATTAGGTCCGTTCCGAGAGCGTCTTCATGTTCTCTCGCACTCAAGCGTACGGCCGTCGAGTAAGGAAATCGTTCGGGCAAAGTAAATATTGGTTAATTAAGTGTAACCCCAGCGGCAGTTGGCCGGGGCAATGTTTGACTTGAGATCGAGTTTAAACCAGTGCTTATAATATCTAGTCATTTTCTCCACTCAATTTATTGTTCTGGTAAAACTAAATTGAGTTATGTATTTCAATGTAATGTAGGTAGGTATATATATTTTGAGGCCAGTCGTGGCGCAGCGCAAGGGTACAAAGTGTGACTGTAAACGCGACAGGTTGTGGGTACGATTCCCACTTGAGAATTTTTTAAATTTAATATTTCCATTTTCTACGCATTGGTGGCGCGAGCCAATACGCAATGTCCCCAGAATTCGGAGGAACGGAGTGACTTAACACTAGGTTTTCGCTGCCTACCCTGCTATGTGCGGGATACAGCGTGACACTAAAAAAATAAAATGTATAATTATTAAGCGCTGTCTGAAATATACTGGACGATAAATTTATTATAAAAGCCAAATGTAAGATTGAATGAGTTCTATATCGATTAATAAATAAGTACAAAAATAAGTTTTATTAGAAGTGGTCTAAAATACTATTACAACAAAATATAATTTAGATTGTTACAATAAATTTTTCTACTATTTTTTTTTATATAGAAAATTAAAAACGTAGTAATGCTTTACTAAATTCTTTATGTAGTGTGCAAAATGTGGGAAATATGAGATAATACTTACTTAGCTTCACGCTTCATCCCGGTAGGCAATGTGAACCTAGTGTTGAGACACTCCGTTCTCTACACACCGCGCAAATTTCGAGACATTACATTTTGAGTGGTGCAACTCACCGTCACGCTTTTACCTCTTTTCTCTTGTTACCAAAGTGAGGAATCGATAAGGTTACATCCGTTATATCTACAATCAGACGCTGTGCCACTATGCTACCACGCGACAGAGACATTGAATGTTAAGTGGTGGAACTTAACGCCGCGCTTTGTCTCGTTACCAAGGTGAGGAAATAAAAGCACAACCCCGAGAGGGAGTCAAACCTACAACTCGTGTACCCCTGCGCATGATGAATTATTAAATGTCGATATTTCGTACTTCAATTAAATATTCAATTTATTTAATACATCTTTTAATTGTATTGCATATAACAACAATTAAAGGGCGCAAATTAAAAAAAAAACTCATTTAGAATTAAGCGTTTAATACAAGAAAGTTAGCCGAAGAAGTTTGTTAACCGTCAAAGTTAATAAGAAAGCAACATTTAGCGTTATTTGAGAGATCTCTCTCACAACTTTAATGACCAAGAAATACTAGAAGATCTTCGGTCTATCTGTTTTCATTTCATTGAGAAAACAATTTAATTTTCTCAGAATACATTTTATTCTGAAACAGAAAAGTTGTACAATATTAATTAAATTGCGTTTGCAAGTCGGTATGTTACAAATTATATTTTCGCTTGTGGAATATACGGGTATATTACAGTTTCATAATTAAAAGTTCTTGAAAGTTGAAAGTTAATACTATAGTGTTGATTATACGGAGAAATGTGGATTTCAGTTTTGTAATTTATTTAAAACTAGCGGCCTGCTCGCGGCTTTGCCCGCTTGAATTACATGATTATTCATTTAAGAAATATAGATATTACAAACAGCCTTAATTATTAATTAAATGATTTGGATAAGTACTCACGATATTCTTTGTAAAATAACTTATATTAGCTCCTGTATAGTTTTTAAATTGGTAACATATATTATTAGTTAAATATATAATTGGTATACAGAATATACATAGAAAGCACGTTTTTAGGCATTTTTATATAATCTATAAAATAATCAACATTTTCGGTCCAGTTCAAGTCGTACTCATGCCCCGAGAGTTTCGTACCAGTTTCATGAATATATACACCAAAAGCACCAAAAGAATAACCAATTAAGTTGTCATTTTGTATTAAATTAAGTACAGATTAAAATTTGTACCTAATGGTTTTTTTCTATGACACAAATACAATAAATATTCAATTTTTGAAAAATAATTTTGGAATTTTCCTTTATACGTGCCGTAAATTTTAACTTTCGTAATTGTATATCAACGGGAATTATCCTATAGTTATGATAGAAAATGCGACAAAAAACGAAGCATAAACCCTCATATTTCATCGTCATTTGATTGCGATGATTTAGAAGATAGATTTTTTGTGCCCTAAGGGAATATAGACGTGAACATTGAGATATCTAACCTTTAACCGATCTTGTACAAAATAGTCTTGACAGACGGACAATCAACAAAGTTATCTTATAAGAATTTTGAGGTATGTACCCTAAAATACCCTTGGCACATACATACATGCAACATACATGTGCAATAGTGCAATGTCGGTACGTGTCGCATGTAAGTTATGAAATAATACTGCGGGATATTTTTATAAACAGTGTCAGAGCATTTTTTTCTTGAGACACAATTTTTTAGAGGTTGCTCCCAAAAGTTAAAGATTTTATACGTTTCTTAAAAAAATATTAATAACATAAACGAACGAACGGACTGAAGAACCTATTCAAAATATTTCTTTGAATATTAAGTCATTCTTTATCACTGTTATTTAACATAATTACGAATTAAGCTAGACTGT
>JAATLQ010036393.1:0-23434 GCA_013421005.1 Heliconius erato x Heliconius himera | reverse complement strand
TATTAGAACATTGTTATAAAAATACTAATATGTTTATGTTAAATTTATTATAAGTATAGATTACACTTACATGACGTAATTAACGTTAAGCAGATAATAACTCAACAATATAATAACATTCATTATGATATGTAGTCAATAGATATCATTGCGTATGTTTCTTTTTTTTTCAAATATAAATATCTTTAAAACTTTAAGTACATTATTTTTTGATAGAGTGTAGCGGTAACCTTTCCAAACTATATTTTTTTATGTTTTTTATATGTATAATATATTTTACAGCGCCATCTATTATCTATAGATCCCATCGCAATTAGTGATAGCGTTACGTGTATGGAAGAGAGTATCAAGATTCGTTAGTACCTACTATTTTTGTCAATAGATAGCGTTACTTATGTCGATTTTTTACTATCTCAAATATTAACGTCTTGAAAACTTAAATACTTATATCTTTTGATAAAGTGAAGCAATTACAATGAAGTAAACACTAAAACCTACCTTGATTTATTTGTAATTTTTGTGTATAAAAATTGCTTAAATTTATTGTGCACTTTTTACGTGATACGTGTTCACATAAACAGACAAACAGACAAACAGACAAAAATTCCAAAAATGTTGGAAATGGATTATGTTAATTATCCTTTAACACCCTGGCAATTTTTTTTTTAAATATTTACAATGTACAGAAACGACTTTTCTACAGATTTATTATAAGTATAGATGTCGTAATGATTTATGTTAAATCTCTTTACTCTCTTTTTACAGAACAAGTTTATTTTTGATAATAATTATACATTTTGAACACAGGATAACCAATCGATAGGGACTTAAAATATATTATTTTTATTTATATAGTATTATTTATATTTAAAAACTTTTCTTAGTATATATTTACTAAAAGTTTGTCCATATTTGTACATTCATTTCATACAAAAGAAAATTTATGATATTGCTGTTTTATTATTAATCCAGCTTTACGACCTTTCACTCTCACAAACAGGTTATAAGGAATAAATATAAAGGTAATATATATACCCATTTCTTACTCGCACTGAAACGATATTTTCGACTGTAAATATTTAGAACTTGGTTGTAATATCGTAAACTACGAATCGTCATATATATTTTTTATAGTTACATTATGTTTGGAGTGTTCGTTTATTGTCTAGATTCAGTATTCTTTTTTATTTTGTTTGTTTTTTTTTATATATTTTGGTCTATTTTACGCGTTTAGGGAGATAAAAGAGAATCTGTACATAATTTATAAATACTGTGGTTTTTTTAGTTTAGTTATATATTTGTTTTATTTACACGATATTAAAACACAAAACTACAATTTTAAAAGTATTTACTGTCCATCTTTCTGTTTGTCCGAGCTAATCTCTGAAACTGCTAAAGCTCGCTTAAAACATTTTTAGGGGACTTTCACTAGAAGATAGAATGAGCTGTGGATCAATATACAGGAGCAATTACATTATAAATATCTATTTACAACATACACAATAAAGTTTATCTTTTCTCCCTAGACCGTAACCTACCAGCATAAACATCCTAGTAATAAAAATATATAAACAACTTAGTTAATTATATTTGTTTTTCTCAAATTCACGATATTAGATAGATATCGTTCGATCTCTCAATAGATATTGCAAGCCCTTTGCACAGTCCAAACATCGAAAATCAACAGGGACGTGAAACGGCACGAACCAATTAATATTTCCCGCGAATTCGTTTGAAGTCCCGGTCCCAAGCAAACGCACAAATTGCTCTCTAATTGACTGTCTGCTAGTCAATGCGTAAAATAATACGCCCTCGGGTGAAAATCGTACTAATATATGTGTATAATATTATTATTATTGTAAATACAGGATATTGTACTGTCTGACTGTAAGGTCGCCGCTCGTCTTTTTTTTCGTCTGGCAACATAAATCGCGTAGTTGAATTTGTTTTATGAGGAATGGAATACTCCATTCCTCATAAACACTATGTTCCCAGGATCCCTCTGCCTACTCTGTTATACTTTATTGTGTGCGGGATACAGCGTGAAAAGCTAAAAATAACATAAAGATATTATGTATTTGATTGGACGGAAAATACAGAGCGATAGTCTTAAGACTAGGTTATCTTGTCAAACATTTCAGTTAAAAATAAAATTCGGACTTCTGCGAGTTGGACTCCCCCATCGTTCCTTTCGTATCAATTTTAGGATTGTAGATCGACGGGAAGTAAAACTTATAAAAGTTGACAAAATTCGTTTGCGGGTATACACTCATGTCGAATGAAACACACTACAAATATAAGTTTTTATCTATGAAATACCTTTAAATTTCACTTTTCCGATTTTTTCCCTTTCCTTATATTGTAAGCTCCCATTTCTTGCCAAATTTCATAACTACAGATTTACGGAAATGCCCTAAAAGTTTTGATTAAGCATCTAATTTCACACATAATGCAGCAAAATCAATGCATCGATGATCAATCGATCGCATACATGCTCATGTATTGTGATTGCATTGGCTTAGAAGCTTTTTTGTGTGCGTCAAGAAATCAAAGAAGTGAATATTGAATATTAGTTTCAACTTGATACCTCCACGCCTCTCGAGATAAATGCTCTTGACGGACGGACAGACGGAAAACAAAGTGATGTTATAAGGGTTCCGTTTTTACGTTCTGAAAATACGGAACCCTAAAATGGCAAGAAAAGGTCATTTACCTTTTCTTAAGCAATAATATAAATATTGTATAAGCTTGTATACAAAATAAATTGAAAGTGATATGATAAACACCATCTTATGAAGACAATGTGCATAGTGAAGCGCAACCTACGTACGTACTCTTAACACAATTTTCTCTATATAGGATGATTGCTCAAATTCCTTTCGGAGAAATATGCTGCAGTAATTAGACAAAGTTTTGTTGTTTCCACCATTGAAACTGCAATATATCTGTTTCGTAAAAGGGCAGTTACAAACAAAATTATTTATTATTACTAGCTCTTTCACTGTCCCTCCGTTGCCCAAAATGCCAAAGTTAAGTGGATATAAATCTTACTTCATTGCCAAAAGACGACGGGAGTGTAAGAAATTTACTTCCACACTAATTTAAGACACCTTGTGCTCTGATAATGATAGATTATATTATAAATAATTGTGGTCAGTCGTGGCGCAGCGGCACAAAGTGTGACTGTAAAACCGACTGGTTGTGGGTTCGATCCCCACTCGAGGAGATGAAATATTTGCTTAAATTTATATTACCATTTCTTCGCTCTGGTGTCGAGGCAAAGCGCGGCGTTGAGTTGTGTCACTCAATACGCAATGCCTCCAGAATTCGACAGAAAGTGGGGAACGGAGTGTCTTAACACTAGGTTCCCTCTGCCTACCCTGCTGTGTGCGGGATACAGCGTGAAGCTGATTTATTTTTGATTTATTTATATTATAAATAAGTATATATTGAAAGTAAAAATATATCATACATTCACGTAGGTATTTTAAAGCAAACATTTCCATAGCAAAAATCATAGGTCGAGCGATTGAGTCGGTATAATTGTACCCGTAATTTTACACGTCTAGACGCTATTTGAAACACAGGTATTTAAAAAAAATGTTTGCGTCTGCCTCCTATGAAAAGAGAGAAATACGTTACAAGTTTGTTGAAAATGAGTCGGATATGATTCGCATGTGTAATATGTGGATGTAAAATTGATGAGTATGTGCTTTATTTTTTTTTATTGTGTATTCATTCTGTATCCCGTACTTATCAGGGTAAGTTAAAAGGACCTGGGAAACTGGTGTTAAGATCCTCTGCTGCAGCTGCTGCTTAAGACACTTCCGTTGTCAACCTACCGCCGAATATTTTAGGCGTTGTGTACGCTTGGCATAACTTAGCACGCGCTTTGCCTCGTTACCGTAGCGAGAAAAATTAAAATATTCAATATTTTACTACACCGAGTGAGAATTGACCTCACTACGTCGTGTTTATAGTCACACGCTTGTACTTCTGCGCCACGTCAGCTGTCTTAATTGTTTTTTCTTGTAAGTTTCAATAAATTTCAACCATAGATCGTTCTCGTTTTATATAAGATAAATCATAGTTGGATTTCACCAACATGTAATATCCTAAATTATCGGTATATGGAGAAGAATAAAGAGAGAGGAGCGCGTATTTGGGTTTATGCAAGAATAAAATTCTTATATCTATCGTCCGTCGGTTAACACTTAAAAAATAATGTCAAAATAAAACTTAAACGCTATTATTAACGTACATTTACGTTAAGCTCACACCCATATAGTGGTGTTTTGTGGTGGCAAACCAACCGAACCACCAAAAAAACACAAAAAATATGAGCAAAACTTATACACGCAAAACATTCAGTTTCTCGAACTAATAAATAATAGTTTATTGCAATACAATAACACTATGGATATTTAAAAAAGAATGTATGTAGCTATAGAAAACTTTTTGCCGAACAATAAAAATAAAGTTAGTACAATCGAAGCCACTAGCAATATGTGTTATTTATATATTTATGTGACTATCCCATTCTAAATTCCAGCACCGCGCGGGGGCCGGTTGGTGGGCACGGGGTAAGCGACGCTCGATCGCAATTGATTTGTTCAAACTACCCCCACAGATGGAACACAGGGGAAATCTTGCAGTCGTGTTGATGTGGGGAATTTGTTTTAATACATTGTTTAATAAAAATATATTATTTGTAATGTACGTACGTTTGTTTGTTTGTTTTTCTATGTTGCTATTCAATCTATGAGTAGTGGTGGTCTAGGAGGAATTAGGTTTTATTCTATTTATTATTCATTTATTTAGGAAATGCGATTGCTCGAAAATTCGGCAGAAAATGTGGAACGAAGTGTATTAACACAAGCTTCCGGTTACTCTGGTATTTGCGGGATACAGCATCAAGCTTAAAAAGTATGAATATGAGCTAATAATTTAGCTAAATTTGACTCTGTAAAGTTAGTAAAACCGAGCAATATGTCTGAACATTTTTTGACAGTAATCATTCAGGCAATAACATTAGACCTCTAACACGTAATGTATAAAATAGTATAAAAATTATTGCTTTTAACTAAAGAATTGATCGATACCTAAAGGCAAACGTGGAATTCACGTTCGAACATTATTATTTTAAGTCCATTTTAATATGAACATTTAATTTTAAATGAGTCATTGTCATACGTTTTAAAGTTTATTATTCCCTTCATCATTTCGGAAGTAAATTAAATATTGTTTATCGGAAACATATGTTTCCTATATTTTTATAAATAATTGCATGATCTTATTTATACTGCTTAAATAATAATTACGTCAAAGTTCTTATATTTGTAATTTATTATTTACATCATGCTAGTAGCGCAGGGGCACAAAGTGTGACTGTAAAATCGACTGATTGTGAGTTCGATCCCTTAGGAAATGAAATATATTTTTTCATTTGTTCGCTCTGGTGTTGAGGCAAAAGAGCGGCGTTGAGTTCCGCCACTCAACACGCAATACCTCCAGAACTCGGCGGAAACTGGCGACCGGAGTGTCTTAACACTAAGTTCCATCTGCCTACAATGCTGTGTGCGGTATACAACAGTGAATTCTCCGGTCGACAAAACGCGTCTTATCATTCACGTCGCTTATCACGTAGTATTTCAAAAATTAAACGAAAAATGGCATTCAGAGTGTTTCGACACTAGATTCCATCGCCCCGCATAACCGGAAAAAAGTACATCGTAGTTTATATACAAAATATAATACTTATAACTTTATTTCCATACAAATAACATTAAATTAATTTATATAAATAAATATGGAAATAAAATATTTAGTCTAACAGCACTATTTTAATGTAAACAATAACAAACTTGTACAATAGTGTCCGAAATTCAATCTATATTGAACGTTGCCCTGAATAGAAATAGTTGTGAAACCATTAATGTAAAGGCGATTCAAAGCGTCCAGACTCTGGAATGTTATCCAAAATACAATATTAAATAATAATTGAGGTTTATATTCACTGTAATACTATAAGTATTTCTGGAATTTAATAACATTATCTAATGAGTATTTGCAAACTGCTAATAAAATAAATAGGTTGTAACAAGCGTATAAAAATGTCGACGTAGCTCAATGAGAACGTAAGCCTTAGTGGTCAGGGTCGGTTTCCAGGAGGCGCGGGTTCGAGTCCCGCTACGTTCAAATTTTTATACGTTTTCTTAATAAGTAATTTTAGTACTTGCCAAGTTTCGATGTTATTAAGTTATAAAGTTCAGTCAATTTAGTCGTCGTAATAGTAATTAAAATTTTACCAACACTATAGACCGATTGAAAGAAAATTTGGACTCAACCAAACTTATCAAACAAAAATTCTATATGCATCCTGTACCTGTAAGTAGTAGTAGTAAGCAAATGAGGGGACTTAAAAAAGTCTTAATAAAATACATGATACTAAAACAATAATATTTTTTTTCAACATAAATCTGTTTAGCAATTTTTTTTATTAATTTATTTTTTTAACATTAGGAGAATTTACAAAAAAATATTATGATTATCATGTTTTACTATTGTCAGAAATTAGAAACGGTTAGCGTTTTTAAAAGAAACAAAGATAAAAACACATATGGTCTATATGTTTCTAAACTATTTGGAAAGAGATACTATGTAAATGCAAAAAGTGATATGTGTCACCTAATGACAATACTTCACACGAGTCTCCTTCCAATAGGAGCCAATGCCTACAAGCAACTGCCCCCGATTGACACGATTCCACTTTTATAGTCTTTTTCACCTATCCAATCTACCCTCTTTTACACGAGATTGCTAACGCTATTATAATTGCTTGATGTTGAAGTGGCTTACTTGTTCCTGTTACATATATAACTATATTGAATTTATAACAAAGATATTAAATTACTATAATTAAGCACATAAGAGGTCGTCATGGCGCAGGAGCAACACAAGATTGTGTGTGACTGTAACGCGACAGTTGGGGGTCCGATTCCCACTCGAGGGAATAAATTATTATTTATTAATGTTTTCAATTCTTCGCTCTGGCACTAAGGAAAAAGTCCAGTGTTGAGTTCCGTCACTCAAGCTACATAACAACCGTTATATAACAACCGAGCCGAACACCTAATAAAGAAATAATTTAAATTAATTCAAGGCAGGAAGTTTTGTATAACTATAAATAAAAATCGTTTTAAAGTGTAGTGAGCCATCTGAAACGCTGAAATTCAAAACAAAATATGGCACTCGTAGGTCGCTGGGCGAAAGTTGTTGGATGAAAATTAATGAAATTCTCCAACGACAGTCTTACAAAGGCTGCTCGCGACCCAACCAGTCGAGGTGCGTTCGGAACATGGAACGGCTTACTGGATGTGATATACATACATATCTTTACTATTTTTGTATTATGTGTTTTTATTATAATACGTAAGAATTGCCGAATTTAAATAAAATTAATAATAATAGACTGAGTTTAAATATTTTATTTATTTATTTTTAAATGGTAAAAAGAGTTGAGACCGGTCGTGGCGCAGCGGCACGAGGTGTGACTGCAAAACCGACCGGTTGTGGGCTCGATCCCCACTCGAGGAGATGAAATATTTACTTAAATTTATATTTCCATTTTCTTCGCTCTGGTGTCGAGGTTAAGCGCGGCGTTGAGTTCTGCCACTCAACACGCAATGCCTCCAGAATTCGGCAGAAAGTGGGGAACGGAGTGTCTTAACACTAGGTTCCCTCTGCCTACCCTGCTGTGTGTGAGATATAGCGTGAAGCTAATAATAATAAAAAAAAAAATAGAGTTAAAGACGTTTTTTTCCGGCTTTACGCTGTTTTTCGCATATAGCAGGGTAAACAGATAAAACGCAGTGTCAAGATCAAAAACTCGAGCTCAGCCCCAAATCTTCTCTTACCCGAGTAGGGAAATGAAAATAATTTATTGGTCCGAAATCGAATCAACAACCATCCTATTTTGAAACAAACACGACTACGTTTCGAAAGTATTTTTTTCTTCTACAATTGATAACTTAGTACGCAAAAAAAAAAGAAAATAGTGATTTCTTCTTCAATTACATCACGAAGGACCAACACTGCTATACTATTTTAGCGAAGTCGAGAAAGCCAGACAGTAGTGCTTTACTCTTGGCGGTAACTTCACCGCTCGACGACTTCACTCAACTGACCCACCGCAAAGTTGCACCGCGAGTTTAATAAACAAATTATTATCGTTGACAATTTAAAGGCCTCTTGTATTTCTTTCATTTTTGTTTGTTAAACAGAGAATTGTAGGTCTTTTGATTTCTAGAGTGGTCTAATCTCTTTCGAAATCTTTTTTGAGCGATTCAGTCATGTATTTTTTTTTTTTTTTTAGAATCCAACTTTCATTTTGTGAAAACCGTTTGATATTTCCACGAGGCTATTGTTGATGTAGTTGTTTTATCTTTTTTTTCTACGTTCGTTTTCGCTCTCCCGTTGAGTAGCTACTGACATTGTGATTTTTATTGCGTTTTCTGTTTTGTGCCATTTTTGAGACGGAAATGTTGAGTGACCAGTCATTGTAAAATATTCGGCCTTGATTCTCTTTAGTGGTATTGCGTATATGAATGTTATTTAGTAGCTATGATCAGTACTTATATTAATGTATGCTATAAGTTTAACCACAATTAGTGATTTACCAGGAGGTTGTATTTTTGAAAAATGAGACATTCCTAATAATTAAAATTACAGTAATAAATAATTTTATTATATTTTACTTACGTTACTCTGTATATAGCAGTTTATGTGCTGGAGATGACAAGGGGGTCCGTTCCTCAATTTTCAAAGCATTGCGTGTTGAGCGGCGGTAGTCAACAACATGCCTTGTCTTGTTACCAAAGCGAAGAAATGAAAATAATTAAATTCCTCGTGTGTGAATCGAACCCAAACTTTGTTAATTTTATTAAGATTAAAACACGTATCAACAAAGTGAGACTTTTCTATTCCAATATTATCATACTAACTCATATAAAACGACACATTGTGAATTTATGAACACGTTGAACAGAAGGTATAAAATAAGAAAGAAGGGGGAAAAAAATATTCATATGAAATTACAGCTTATTTAGGCGGCAGACTCATAATGTCATATAATGGCTTTTCAATTTAGTACGAAATGCCGTCGAGATCCATTCGCGTATGACAATAACCTTTATTAAAAGCTTCGACGAAAATATGGCAATCAGATGGGGGACAAAAAATATTCTACGCTTTTGGTGAGCTTTCGAAGCGAACGTTCGTGTCGTTGTCGCGTGTACAATATATAAGTTTTTTTTTTATACTTCTGTTACAGGGCTCTACGGTGAACAGACCGTGCAGCTTTTTTTTTATTTTACTTCGTTATAATGGATAATAAGAATAATGTTATGTTAATTAGATATCGTTGTCGTCTTTGTTTCTTTATTTTTCAGCTTCACACTGTATCCTACACAAAGCAGAGTAGGTAGAGCCTAGCGTTCAGGCACTCCATTCTCCATTGTCCGCTAAATTTATTGAAAGTAATATCATATACTCGTATATGCTTATATACGCATTAATTGTATAAATTGCGACCTTGGACTCTGCCACTAAACACGCAATTATGCTTATTAGGGAAGGAATTCGCGCGTTGTTTTCAAATATATTGTATTTATTATATTAATATTGGCGTATTTTGTAAGCCCTAGTAAAAAAAAAATAGTATTTTGCACTCCTTCTCTATATAAAGTATAACTGAAAACTAACTGAAACACGGATATTTTCCTATAATATTAAAAATACAGCTTCAGCAGCAAAGAGAATCTAGTATTAAGACACTCCTCAGAGCCAAACACGCAAGTGGAGAACCCACTTTCCGCCGTATTTTGGAGACATTACGTGTTGAGATTACGATTACGTGTTACGTGTTTGAGTGGCGGAACCCAACGCCTATCCTTCAAGTTTACATTAATAGTAACAATATAATAAATATTAGTTTAAATTTAATATTTCATTCGAAAGAAAACATCATTATTAAAAATAATCAAATTTAGAAAAAAAAAACCACTAGTCAAAAAAAAAAGACGAGCCTTTAACATTTTTAATAAAGAAATATAAGTACCCTTTAATACCTTTGACAAGAGGAATCAGTTTAAAAAATACGCAATATTTTTCTGTATCACATAGTCCCATAATCTGTGGGTGTGTAAAAGTCCTCATTTATCTGGATTTGGTACAATACGTCAGGTGTTTTATAATAGTCACCCACACGCTGAGCATCTATTAATAAGAGTTATTTAAATAAATGCATTGGAATTTTTTTTTTAATAAAGGTTAACCTTTTATATATGATAAAAAATCTTATTTGATGATAAAAATATCCTATGATAAAAAATGTTATTTCTTTGCATGGGCTATTTTATATTTCAATTATTTTGCTCTATTAATCTTGAACTTTGTTTTACACGTTTCGCTTTTTTTGGTATATCTACTTTTACTACTTGATGCCTATTGTAAGAGTTCAACGCTGTTAATATGGACGAAACCAATTTGGTATTTGCGGTGTAATTGCAAAAGAACACAATGTTTTTGGTTTGGTGATACCTGAAATAAATTATTTTAATTTCCCCGCTATGATACGCAAGGTTAAGAAGGGAGTTCCGTAACTCAACACGCAGTGTCTCGAATGCATGAGAAAGCGCACAACGGAGTGCTTTAACACTAGATTCTTTTGAGACTCTTTGGCCTAGTGGTGAAACACTCTGTTAACACTCTGCTCTACAGAAAGCCCGACAACTGCGTGAAGCTTAACAATATTTTGTAATACTTACATTCTCATTGCTTCTTTAAATCAATTTTCATATTATAATTTTGATCGCAGCCCAAACTACGTTGGAACGTTTCCTATGCAGCTATTGTACAACTTAGTTGTTTCTCTTCGAAACAACTGAAACGCGGCGTGCTTTCTGAATATAAAATAATTTAAATTTTATTATCCCGTATGAATATTTAATAAATTCTTTCACTATAATTTAATATTTTTATCAGAACACGTATTCATATTTTCGTAGAACAATTTACATACGAAACCAGTAAATGTCTGGCAGCGCAACAACCACTCAGCACTTGGCAAGGCCCCACGAAAACTGTTATATTTTGAAATATTGTAATCGAATTATCTGGACGAAATTGTCGAATTTATTCATGCTTAAAACAATATTGAAATGAAATTAATAAAGACATCATGCTGTGGTTAATTACTTTTAAAGACTTGAAAAAGACTAATGAGAATTGTTTATGTTAAATAATTTAAAATCTCTATAATTGGCTCAGCTAGATGAATAATTTATTTTGCTTTAATTTCATACGCACAGTATATTTTCAATTATTAAACATTTAAAAAAAGCATAATGATATATTAAACCATGAAAATCTAATCTTATATGAAGTATTTCTACAGCAATTGCACAATTAAATGAGTTGCCGTCAACTCTTAGCAGGCGCTTTAATATATTTATAACATCAAAAATTATATGTAATCTAAGCTAAGTTTCTATATCCATATTCTGTCTTACTTACAAACAAAATTAAATCTTCAACAGTAATATAAAATATCGCAACTGCTAAGAAACCAAAACAAAAAGAAAACCAACAAGTGTCAAAGTGTAAATCAAGTGCGCAAGTGTTCTAAAAGTGAGTGTTGAAAAGTTTGATCAAAATCCATAAAGCATGCCGTTGTACCGGACAGAACGTTTTTAATGTTTGATCAGTCAAAGTGGCAAGATCAGGTGGCGATGACGCGGGGGGCGGGCGTACCACCGCGCTTATCAGTTGATAAGCTGTCGGTTGATAAGAGGCCGGCACACGTTGGTGGATATTCACCGTGACCAGGCCGCTCGGTACCCAGCGGCCGCCGCCCGCCATGCTGCAATCGTTGAACGCACTCGCCGGCAAAATATCGCCGGGCGGCGGCCTCGACTCGAACGCTAACAGGCACACCCACCCCAACAGGAACCACAAGGCGCTGCCGTACTCGAAGACTAAGTGAGTGGAATCTTTTTATTTCTTTTTTTTTTTTGTTGTTGTCAAAATAAAGTATTATTGTAAATTAGTCATGTATAAGTTGTGAAAATGCATGTTTTATTATCGATATGTATATATAGTAAGTAGATTTATTATTAAGTTTTTTGGTTAAGTAAAATTTGGTTTATATCTATCAACGAATACTTTAGTATTTTTTAAAAATTTGTAGAAATTTTATGCTGTGAAGAAGATTTTTGTTGAGTGAATAACCTTAGGCTTATACCAATACGTACACATACGTACAAGATATGCTGATAAAGTGATAAAACGACATTTTCTTAATAATAGGTACCACAGAATATGTTCATATATATATATACTTGTATTAGGATCGACAAATTATCCCAAAGTTAATCTAGAATTATAACAGTTAGGGAATATTACATTTTCAATTTTATAACTGTAATCTAACAATTATGATACGTTCTAAATAGTTCCATTATCATTGGGTACACAGTGTCGTGTGTGCGCATACGCATCGTGAATCATTATGTAATTTAGAAATGAGTGGTTTGAATGTTTCTTTCTAAATTAAACTAAATGTTTGAGATTGAGAAGTAAATTAATTAATTTTAGGTTTTTTATTTACTTTTATATTATTATTTTCTTAATTTTATTTAATAAATTTTATTAAACGAAATTCTGAATTAGAAGATTTTTTTTATGAGTTGTATAAACAATTGACTTGTTGCTTTCGCATCTTTATAAGTAACATAAAATTATATTTTTTATTTAATTTAATAATCAGAGTTACCTAACAATTATCTATATATATAAAAGGACTTGTGCTGACTGACTGAGGTAAGACGCACGCACAGCCGTAACCGCTGATGGTAGAAACGTGAAATTTAGGCAGATGTTTATTTTCATATTCTGGACATCCACTAAGAAGGGAATTTAAAAAATTTTAACCCCAAAGGGATGAAATAGGGGTTGAAAGATTGTATGGAAAAAATTTTTAATCTGTACCGATTTTTATAAAATTTGAAATTCAGACTCTTAAAAATATTTCATTGAACACGTGTTTCATGGTTTTTAAGAATTCACCTCCTAAGGGTTCAAATAAGGCGTTGAAAGTTTATATGGAAAAATCTTTAAATTGCCACCGATTTTTATAAAAATTTAAATTCAGACTGTTAAAAATATTTTATTGAACACGTGTTTCGTGTTTTTTAGAATTCACTCCTAATAAGCGGGCGAAGCCGCGCGCCTCCTCTAGTAAAGGATAAAATATATCTTACGCAGTTTAAAATTATCTATGCAGACTTGCTCTTATCAAATTATGTAAATAATTTTATTTACCAACGAGAGAACAAGTACTGTAGTACTTATTTTATTTTTCACCGACTTCTTTATTCCAAAAGGAAAGTCCTATATACGTTAACTATATTTTTTATGTTTATAGACATTTTTTTTTATTTTTAAAATCTTTAACCCTTTCACGACTACGGGGACACATTTGTCCCAGATGATAAAATTGAAGGTAGTCAGGAAAAAAGAAACAGATATGCGTTTTTTGTTATCAATTAGTTTCTAGAAGTGCCTTTTTATTATTTGATTATATTTAATTAGCTATCCAATCATCATACTTTAACTTATTATCATTAAAAAGTGGTCGTTTGCTCCGCGCGGAATTCCAATACTTTAGAAAAGGATTTCAAGGAGTAAAAGTGACGTTTAAGGTTTGATTTCCTAAAATATTGATTCAGTGGTAAGTATTTATTAAGTTTGTACACTTAAAATATAATTTTTTATGTTTTCTACTTGTGCAAGTCGTCGTAAACCAAAAGGGACAACATTGTCCCTATGGTCTATGAAGGAGCTATATTACACATAAATTTTGTTGTAAAAAAAATTCATTATTACCCTCAATTATTTATTTTTATATTTTCATATTATATTTTGAAAGGGACGTGGAATTTTTGAACTCAAGGAAGATGAAATTCGAAATATTTTAATGAGATTTAATAATTACTATGACGACAATTTACTGCTTGACGAGGAAGATCAAAAACTATTGACACAGAATGATGACCAAGGCGCATGATGTAAAGATTGATGATACAGCATTGCAACATCTAGAAATAAAAAGCAAATCACCTGAACTTTCAACTTCTGCAGTAAATCCTAGCATAGTACCACCATGCAACAGTCAACCTGATTACGTGCAGTCAGAGAACATACATTCCAAATGTTTTTCCTAATGTGGAGTATCAATTCAGAAAGGTACTATTGATATATTTGTTTCTACATAAAAATACTTTAGTTCAAATCATAGAGTCAGTTCAGATAATAGAACTAAATAAAAATAAATAATACAACAAAATATCGCCTGTAGAAACATACGTCGTAAAACGACGTAAAACTGTAGTCAGCAGAGAAAAAATATGTGTAATGTCCAAGTATAGTATATCACGTTATAGTAATAGTATATCACATTAAAAATAAGCGTGAAATTGATCTTACGAAGCAACATAATGTGCTAGGAACTATATCGGAAATCTAAAATTAAGCATTACCTACGATTATTCTTTGATTTGTTTGATATGGCTGCCAATAACTCGTATACATATATTGTATACAAAGGTTTACAATGAAAAAAAAATGGAAGGAAGTCTTTTTACCAGCCTACAGCAAGGCAAAAGGCCAAGAGCTTTAGGCAAATCGTAGTTTGGAGTTTATTCAACGGCTTTACTACCAAACATCTCTGTATCTATCCAAGAACATGTCTATGTTCTGATTTGAAAAGTAAGTGTCGTACGAAAATCTACAAAGCCACAGTTACCATTACAAGCTGCAACAATGGATGAAGCCACTGTCCGCAAGAGATGCGTATTGTGCCAAAAATAAGAAGGAAAACCGTACAAATGATAGTTGTGCTGATCTGTAAAGCTCATCTCTGCTATACAAATGAAAGAAATTATTTCGCTGACTTTCATAACCAGTATAATTTTACTATTTGAGTATTTAGGTGAAGTAGAATATTTTTTCGTTGAAAAATAAGAATATGTGCAATAATTATAGTGATTTGTTTTATTAAACCCCCTACTTAATTTATAAATCATATAATTATAAAGATGATTTTTATGACAATAAGTTACCTCTTACGACCATAGGGACAGCCGTGTCCCATAAAAAAACACAAAAACTAAAACTAACTTTAATATTTTTCTTTAAAAATATGTTTTTTAGATCCACAATAAGTTATATTAAACAGTTAAAATGAACGCAACACCTCTCAAAACCTTATGGTCCTGAAAGGGTTAAATAAAATACATGATTAAGAAATAACTTTTAAGTGCACAGAAATAAAAAATTCAATAATAACCATGTCGGCTTCGACTTCAAAAGTAAAGGATTCCAAAAAATAAATAAGCATATGTATATTTAAGTATCAATAATTTGATTTAAGTATTATATATATTTTTTTTACTTTGAAGTACAGACATTCTAGGTAACTTTGATTCGGATAATATTGACAATTGGACCTCACACCAGTTTCAATAATTTTTCCATATGATATTACACTATTGATAAATGTTTATTTTCATTATTATAATAAACGAAAAGAAACTTAAAACTCAGTACAAGGAAAACACAAATATAGTAGATGAAGATAATGTTAATTTAGCATTATTAATGATGTTGTATATCTACAGTGAAATTAGTATAATTTTTTTTCGTATGTTTTCTTTTTAATTTGCATAAAAGTTTTCCATGAAACGTGTTTTTAAGTATTTTTTGATGCTGATTAAAAATATATAGTATACAAATACCGAACGCTCTAGACTGTTTCTCCGTTTTTTACATCAGTTACATCCATTATTTAATAAAAACATGAACCAATATTACCTAGATTAATAAGAAGAATAATTATGACTACCTTTTTTTTTATTAACGGTTCTTTATGTGCCGAAGTTACCCATTTGATGAAGGTAACTTTGACAGACTACAAAATTCAGATTTTCTTCTATATTTAAATATTTTAAAAGGTTTACGTGAAAGTCTATATGGGCGAAAAATATTATGAGAGCACTAATAAAACAAAAATGGTCTTGCAATGTGCTTTAAATTTTCAGTCATAGTGTAAAATATTGCTCGTATATGTCAAAGTTACCCAGATTGACTGTAATGAAAATGATATTTTCTATAATTTAGTTTTTCTTTTCTTTGTAGAATTAATACTATGGGCATTAATACTATGAGCAAACCAGAGTGTGTTTGCCAATAAATATTTAAGATTGCTAGTTCTTACTTTACAATATTGAAATAAATCAAAAATAAATCAGCTTCACGCTTTATTCCGCACACAGGTTCCCTCTGTCTACCCTAGACAGAGGGAACCTAGTGTTCAGACACTACGTTCCCCACTTTTCACCGAATTCTAGAGGCATTGCGTGTTGAGTGGCGGAACTCAACGCCGTGCTCTACCGCATTGCTAGAGCGATGGAATGAAAATAATAACTATTTTAGTTGTGGGTTCAATTCCTCCTGTAGGAAATATTTATTATATATATAATAGTCGCCTTTACACCCGTATGCTTGTGCCCCTGCGCGACGATGGCCTCACATTATAGTTATTTCTATTTGACGGTTATTATAACATTTATTTATTATAACATTAGAAAACTTTTAAATTGAAAATTCGACTTATTAATACTTAGAAAAATATGCGTTTCAAACGTTTCTGGGTCACGTGTTCGCAAACAGAGATTAGCCAATGACTTATTCGCTTTGGTGTGCCAAGCTCTTCTTGACTTAAGCCTTAAATGCTGTAATTTGTAAACACTTCATTGATAAGAGAATATCATGACGTGTACGTGGTATTATTAGACCGGTTTTTTAAATGCTGAAATTATGTTTAGATGGTCTTAAAACGATAATTGTAGATTCAAAGCCTTTTTGGGAAAATATGTGATGTGAACAAAGTGTGATGAGTTTGACCTTTTACTGAGAAGTGAAAGAATATACGTTTTAATATTATATAAGAAAAATACATAAATAAAAAAAAAACTTTACACTTTTTTTCTGCATAGCAAGGTAGTGTTAACGTACCGATCCCCACTTTCTTCCCATTAGTCGAGTAAATTTTCAGGATATTTACAGCGCATTAAGTGGGGAAGTCAACGCCGTGCTTGGTTATACCTGGCTGGTCAAATGAAAGTAATTCAAATAACGAACTGACAAACGATACCCCACTACGCCGCGATGCACCTCAATATGAAATAATTTTAATATAATTATGTATAATAAATAGATCCTTACTTATAAAGCATGACAAGTAAGAGACCTTCCTTAACAAAGTATTCATGATAATAAAGAAAGATCACGTAAAAAACATGAGGGCTTCCCAGAGATTTATATGAATTTCTTTTTCTCAAGTAAGGATCGAACCCACAACCGTCGCGTTACAGACACACTCTTTTGCCTCTGGGCCACGACGGCCTCAACGGACGGACGGACTGAGAGTATTAAAAAATATTCACATTTAGTGTACTCTCTCTCACACTCATTAGTTTATGTATATAAAAGATTTTATCTTTCAATAAGCTTAAATTTCCCATCTCGCAGGATGTTTTAGTAGATACTAGCCTAGAATGTATTATGCAATGCTCTTGGAAATGTCTACATCTCTTCATCTGTTATCATATTCCACGGAGACTGTTTGTTTTTCCAGAGTAAAAATCATTTCGCTGTTTCCATTTTGAAACCCGTATATTGGCAGAGTAATCAGTTAATTAACATATCGACGGATGATATATCGTTGTTGTAGTAATATCCGACTTCACGTGATAGTTGTGGGTTCGATACTTAGCGATGTTTTACTTTTTTTGTATTTAAAGGCGTTTTCGTTTTCTTCGTTCGGTAGAGCAATAAGACGTTAGGATCCCATATGAGAAAGATGTGTATAGATGAACAAAATAAATTATCGTATGAATTCAAATATTAAAGATAGTTGAGATTACCTATTTTAGAGGCCCGTCGTGGCGCAGCGGCACAAAGTGTGACTGTAAAACCGACTGGTTGTGGGTTCGATCCCCATTCGAGGAGATGAAATATTTACTTAAATTTATATTTCCATTTCTTCGCTCTGGTGTCGAGGCAAAGCGCGGCGTTGAGTTCTGCCACTCAACACGCAATACCTTCAGAATTTGGCAGAAAGTGGGGTACGGATTGTGTTAATACTAGGTTCCCTCTGCCTACCCTGCAGTGTGCGGAAAACAGCGTGAAGCTGATAAAAAAAAACCAATTTTCAATTAAAATTAACTAAAGCGTATTCTCGAAGCTCTCGTTAAAAGAGTTTTCGAAATTTTATTTAGGCACACAGGAAATTAGCTTTCATAATTTCCTCGTATATATTTGCAATATTACTTACTGACATTAGACACTTGGCTGTATGAATTGACACTTGTCTCGTTTCCACACTGATATTATTAATTCCCCACGCATCTGACATAGCTAATAAAGCTCACCCGTCGCAAGCGTCGTACACCCTATTTTGTGTATTATATTATTGTGTTATATTATATTAGTAAGCAGTCCGGACTGAAATGTGACAGATTGTGGGTTCGATTCCCGCTGGACAAAATGATTCCTCGATTTGGTAACGAGACAGAGCGCGGCGTTGATTTCCGCCATTCAAAACACAATGCCTCCAAAAAGTTGAATGGCGGAAATCAATGCCGCTCTTTGCCTCGACACCAAAGCGAAGAAATGAAGATATAAATTTAAATAAATATTTCATTTCTTCGAGTAGGGATCGAACCCACAACCAGTCGATTTTACAGTCACATTTTGTGCCCCTGTGCCACGAATGGTGGTTTGTAGAATAAAATAAAAAATTATCTAATTAGGATTATTTTATAATGAAAGCTGTGATGTAAAATAATATTTGAGATATAAACAGTAAAGCCTAGTTTAAGATACAAATGTTCCTCAAGTCAATAATAAATACATAAATGAAGGTTAAAGAAATATAATTAATTTAAAATATTATGTTGCCACATACAAAAAATTAAAGCGAATCCGTCAATAACTCGATAATATCTCAATTTGCAAGACACGTAGGGTTGTTATCCTACATCTGATCTTTACCCAATTAAGTAAATCCCTTGTTATCGAAAGACGAGCGTAAGGAATCGAAATTTTGTTCCAATTATCTTCAGGGTATCCAAATTCTAAGTAATTATTACAGATCAAATAACTATAAATTATAAAAAAATATTAAATATCTGCTGCCATTAAACACGCAATGCTTCTAGAGTTCAGCGGAAAGTCTCCGCTTTCCGAAGTGTCTAAATGAGAACGGAGTGTCTTAACTCTAGATTCCCAACTTCTCTATGTGCGTAAAAAAAATAAAAAGTTCTAAGTATAATATATGACTGACGGACTTGACGGTTACCGCCAAGTATTTAATAAGTAGGAACATATAAAGTAAAGGTTTCGATTATATTTAATTAAACGCGCCAAGCAATATGTTAAACAAACAAACTTTGTTATTATATTAATATTCTCCACGTGACTGGCGTTCGCCCGTCACAAATGTCACCCGGTTTATTTGTTCTTCGTATATCAGAACCGGTGCGTATCTAATGCTAACTGTGCGTCTGTATAGACTTCCACTGGAAGTAGATAGCTATAATTTATTTTATAGCTGATTCCGAATGTATTTTTTTTATATAGGTGCAAGTAACTTTGATTTTATTTTAATTTTTTTTTATTTTCGACACCTAGTAAATATATTTAGAAACTTTTGTTTTTTATAAATATTAAAATGTTTTAGAATTTTGTAAGATTCATTAGTATTTTGTATGATCATAAAGTTTAATATTGTTTTAATAGCTATATACGTACATACGACTATGTTATTATATGTATATTTTCATAACTAAAAACCAAATCAACATTTTAATTAAGCTGTTAGTATAAACATATCAAATAGCCTTTGAGCGATGATTGAAGAAATGTATTAATATTTTTCACGTATCTTTTCAATGAATACGTAAAATATGCTAATCTAAGAGCTGTAATAAGCTCAATAGAGAAAAAATTATATCAATTTGATTAAATAAAAACTTATTATCGGTGAGGAATTTCATTGAGTAAATGAATATGTTCCTTTATTAATCAGCTTCACGCTGTATCCCGCACACAGCAGGGTAGGCAGAGGGGACCTAGTGTTAAGACACTCCGTTCCCCACTATCTGCCGAATTCTGGAGGCATTGAGTGTTGAGTATGTTCATTTATGCATACATATATTATATTTATTAAAATAATACTTTGTAAGTGATACCGCCATCGTAACGCATTTGAATGAGTTTGACAAAAAAATAGTCTTTGATATAAATTTGCATGATTTAGTTTAGTATAATACATTTATCTTTTTTTATTTAGCTTTACGATGTTTTCTGCATATAGCAGGGAAGGCAGAGGGAACATAATTTTGAAACACTCACAATATCCCTTGTACCATCGACATATTTTCTGGATATTGCGTATTGAGTAGCGAAACTCAACGCCGCGCTTTGTCTTCTTACCAGAGTGAAGAAATGGAAATGATCTGAATAGGAACCGAATCCCAATATGATATTTATATAAGATATGTATAATAACTATGGATACAATTTTTTTAACACTCTGCTTAAACTTAATGTTTTGTGACCTACAAACACAATTTTTAAAACTAATTACTAGGTTTCCTTTGCCTACAAAAATCTATGTTATTATTGTCACTGATAATATATACTCGTATTTTGTAAACTTTTTCTATTTATCACGTTGTGTTTATTTTCGCCACTGAACACACTATGTATCGAATTCGGGTGGAAAGTGGAGAAGAGAGAGTTTCTACACCCTGTTTACTCTGCTATTTAGGAAAAGAAGTGATGCCGGTTCTATTTATGACACAAGTATAGCATTCAATGGATATTCACCTTAAAGTGACTTGATGCAGGGAAGTGTTACCCTAGGGAATATTATTGTAACAATACTGCATGAACATATTTGTTTGCATATACGAGTAAATATACGATAAGTAATAATAAACCGCATTTCGACATTATTTCATTGATAAATAAAACTAAATAGGATTATTACTGTATAATGTTTTAAAACAGCAGCTAGAAATTAAGTATTTTATTTTCATTTATGTTTTGTATCATATTCTAATTAAATGTTATTTATGCTTATGTATTGAGGCCAGTCGTGGCGTAGGGGCACAAAGTGTGACTGTAAAATCGACTGGTTGTGGGATCCATCCCCACTCGAGGAGATGAAATATTTACTTAAATTTATATTTCCATTTCTTCGCTCTGGTGTCGAGGCAAAGCGGGGCATTGTGTTACCCTGCTGTGTGCGGGATACAGCGTGAAGCTGATTTATTTTTACTTATGTATTAGGGATGCGACAGGCTGTATACTTTATATACATGGATTTGATTTCATCATCGAGGAACGTTTTTCATATCATTTTATGGACTGTAAAATATTTTTTTCTGTTTTCTTTGAGCAAATTGAAAAGTACTTAATGGATTTGCCTATACGTGGTCTGTGAGCCACTCGGCTAGTAACGGTATAGTTTTTTTTTTTAGATTTTGTGTGAGTAAGCATTATCTTCCCTTAATCTATTTTATTTTTTCCCTAAAATGATTTACTATTTCTCATTTTGTACTATATATATACATTGCCATTATCATTCTAGACCACGAAATTAAATTTGAATTTTACTTTTAACAATAAACAGATTTTTATCCAATATATATTGCATTGGCTAAAATAAAACGAATAACACTAAAATATTTTCCACATTGATGTCCATGTGTACGATTGAAATGGCGAATAATAGGAATTTTCGCTATACGGTTGAACGGTTATATTTTTGTTTGTATCGATACACAATATCGATTTCATATACGTATTTAATATTATAATATAACGTCAAGTCAAACACATATCCAATTACGCCGCAATGCTTTAGATTATTAGATGTTTTAATAGTTAAATTAATAGTTTTCTTGGTTGTTAAATTATTAATATGAATGCAATAAATTAAGATGTTATATTAATTTGAGGATTGGATAACAATTAATAATATCGAAACGCTGTCTCGGTTTCGTACGTATGACAAAATCTATGTTTCCTAAAATAAATAAATGTAATTCAATAATATGATCTACAGCTATAAAATAGTAGTTTCACGCTATATCCCACAGCAGGGTAGGTGGAGGGAACCTAGTGTTAAGACACTCCGTTCTCCATTTTCCGCCAAATACTGGAGTCATTGCGTATTGAGTGGCAGAATCAAACCGTGCTTTGCCTCGACACAAAATATATATTTCAAAATAAATAAATAAATATGTCATTTACTCGAGTGGGGATCGAACCCACAACTTGTCACAATACCTTTGAACGATACACAGTGAGGTTAGTTCCTCCCTCTGTTGCCCTATAGGACGCACTTACTACGCTCTCATTCAACTGCAGGTTCCTCAGACCATCTCATGCGACGCACATTACCACCAGCATCGGGAGCCTTGCTTAAAGTCCGCCAGACTCCTGGTTCCAGGCCCTCCGCTGGTAGTAGTCTTTTTGCTTCATTATTCATCACTAGCATTTCTTTAAATGAATGATATGAAATATATAGTCTTTATTTATTTAATACTTTTATTATAAATATAACATAAGTAAATAATGCTATTATAAGAACATTTTTATCGAATCTCGTCTGATGTTTGAATATAAAAACGTGTACATTATATAAAGATTTGACCGCTTTAAGTATATTAAAGCGATCAAAGGGTACGTTTATAACTGTATACAATAATCTTGATCTCTTCGCTCCGTCCTTCGTCGAAGCTAAGTCGCAAAGAAAAATTATTATAAAGATATATTCTTATATTCTTGGTATAACCTTTTGATTATGTATATGGGAGAAGTGGCATGAAAGAGCCAGGTTTTGAAAGAGCCACCTGCAATATTATAGTAGTTTAGGAACGTACTCGATAGAATATTTTATTTTTAAATGGCAACACTGATTTCCCATCACCCACAAAAAATTTACACATCTTGGGAACCAACGGACGCCGATATGTCGAGTTGAAGTTTTTGGCACTCAAAACTAACATTTTTACCTCATTTGAGTTGTTTTTTAGTATTTCATTGTAAACAAATATAGGTACTTGGATTGTGGATTGAGTTTATGTATATTTGGCCTTGTAACTGGATTAAAACTGAATTTCAAAAGTTTTGATATCGTTGTGATTTTGAAGGTTATATTTTTTTAAAGAATAGGTTATGAAAGAGCCGGGTGGATGGGCCTTGAAAGAGATGGCTCTTTCATAACCGGCTCTTTCATGAT
>JAATLQ010036392.1:19473-37849 GCA_013421005.1 Heliconius erato x Heliconius himera | reverse complement strand
GAATAATTATTAATTATTTATTAATTTTAGATTATTACAATAATATCTTAAAGCTAAGGACTGCTTTAATCGAAGTGGGAATAAAGAGTGTTAAAAAATGTATTACAAATAATAAACTAAGAAAATTAAAACAATGGGGCATTGAAAGGCTAATACGGGGAAATCGCGGAGCGGTCGCCTGGGAATCTTCCATCAGCTTGATCCGTCAGCATATTCGTGGGATTAGGGTTCCGTAACTAATTAATTGAGACTATTGTGTTATTATTTATTGAGAAAATTGTATGCCTATAAAAATGGAGAACGGAGTATCTTGACACTAAATTCTCTCAGACACAAGCCTCAATCGCCTTCGTGCTGAATTAAATCTCAATGTATTACAGCTTAAACTACTATCGATTTCCACGACGTATAGTGACTTGAATATTTACGATTTAAAGTTACGTGGCTCGAGCCCTTATACAGCTGGCTACCTGAACTTGGCCTTTAGTATCCTATGACATTGACTGACAGTACTGACCTAAGAGTATAGGTAAAATTTATGAAAGGGGTACAAAGTGTTCAAAAGTGTTTATTTACACTTCCGTACACTTTATACTTCAGTATAATTATTTGTTTTTCAAACTATTCTTCCTTTCTTTCATATTAAATTTATAAGATGAATGAAGGTGATATGAAATATTATTAACACATGTTCACCGCGTCTGACTGTTATGGGTTCGAATCCAACTCGGGGGAATTAGTTTTATTTTATCATTCTGGTAAGAAGACAAAGCGCGGCATTGAATTCCGCCACTAAACACACAATAACTTGAAATTTGGGTGTAAAATGGGGAACAAAATGTCTTAACACTAAATTTCCTCTTACCTTACTAAAAGCGAGACACAGCGTGAAGGTAAGAAATAATGTTACATAATATACAAGAAAGAACATCTGCTTTCCATTATTTAATATCACAACAATACCCCATAGAAATATAGAAATGACTTGTATATTAAGATGAATAAGATAAGATTAACAAGAAGAGGCCACTATTGTGGCTGTAAACGCGACAGTTTGCGGGTTCAATTCCCACTCGAGGAAATTAAATATTTAACACGTTCATTTCTTCGCTTTAGTGTCAAAGCAAAGTGCGGCGTTGAGTTCCACCACTCAACACGCAATGCCTCCTGATTTCAGAGGAAAGTGGAAAGACGAAAAGAAAAGAAGCTAATTAAATAATATATAATAAGCTTGTGTAAACTTATTTATCGTCATTACTTCTAAACATGTTAAATCAAACACAAGACGTAAAGTATAACAAACGCTGACATACCAATGCTATTAATCAAAATTCACCTTTCTCTTCATCAATTATGAATTTTAACCTACTACTACCGACGCGACACATCGATCACACGATTGTAGGAAATCTAAGCACATTTGCACTGATTAGTAGTCAAAATGTGGCATTTTAAACCTTATTTCTTTTGTAATAAGAGTGGTTTATTGTTATAAAAGTGAAGCAATGTTAGTTATTAGCTTGAGTATAATCCATTTCTGTATGGCACATACATACATAAGTCTAATCGAGGCACATTCCAAGTCACAAAACATCACAAACGTTAAGCATCATTATACAATGACAAAAGAAACTTGTGCAACTGCTTCAAATGTATCCGCTTGTACGGTCAGCGGAAAAATGTTTTTTAAATTATTTTTTTGTTTTATTTTTAATATCACGTTGTATTATGTATATCAGCGTCGGGGAATCTAGTGTTAAGGCACTCCGTTCTCAATAAGACACTTTCGCACACCACTTTTCGCCGAATTCTGGTAGCGGCGCAACTCAACGCAGCGCGTTGTTGCGCTAGTAGAGCGAAGGAATAACAATATTAAAAATTTAATATACTCGAATGGAAATTGAACCCACAATCTATCGTGCTACAGCCGCACGATAGTGCACGTGCGCCACGACAGATCTTTATTTAGTTTATATTTATGAAATATATTAATACCAGTGTGTTAAATTGACACGTGACTAAATATTTTTTACTTTCTCACGGTATGTATGCATAATATTGGTAAAATTCTATGATTCTGAAATGAAATTAAATGATTTTGTCAATACGTTTAAATTGTGCATTTAATTTGAAATATAAATATAAATAAATATTTCAAGAAGCATTTTTACCTATATTAGGTACAATTATTAACTATAATAGTATTATATGTATGTGTTTTAAGTTGACATTTTTTTAATTATAAACATAACACAAAAAAATATGGAAATTTTAGAAACACAAATTTTAGAAACGTTCTATATTTAGCTGCGGACGGTACACTGATCGGTTCCAGTAGGTATACTAATCTTATTCCATATTACAATAACGGCTTAGATCGTATACAGCAAAACATTTCTATCCACTCCCTCTTACTATGCACTGATATATGAATACTGCATACGTTTAAAGAAAACTATATATAATATATATTTTTTTAAATACGTTCCAAAACAAACGATAGCCTTTTGAGTGTGACTAAGAATTATTTTTACATATGTATATGATGCTGCTTAAATTAAGGAATATCTTTTTAGTACTGTGTCTGACTATAAACGCGATAGTTATGGGTTCGGTTCCCACTAGAAGGAATTAATTATTTTCTTTAACTCGATAGCACTTTAAGGTCTGCCACTTAACACGCAATGTCTCGGAAATTACGAGAAACGGACTTCTTTAATATTACGTGCATGCGGGATACAGCGTGAAGCTAACAACCATATTTTTCTAAGTATAATACGTTTGTACAATGCAATATAGCGGACGCCCAGTTACTTATTCCCATTTTCTAAACCGCTCTCAAGTCTGATAATCTATAAATGAAAACGGCATCTCAAGATCGATCTCAGGCTTGAGAACGATTCAAAAACGCTTCACGATGGCATAAAATGTATCAAAAACTTCTATGACTATGCAGTTCTTCAAATAAAAATAAATCAGCTTCACGCTGTATCCCGCACACAGCAGGGTAGGCAGAAGGAACCTAGTGTTAAGACACTCCGTTCCCCACTTTCTGCCGATTTCCGGAGGCATTGCGTGTTCAGTGGCAGAACTCAACGCCGCGCTTAACCTCGACACCAGAGCGAAGAAATGGAAATATAAATTTAAGTAAATATTTCATTTCTATCAGGCCTCTTCAAAAATGTTGTAAATCAACTAAAGTATACAGAAAGAGAACTAAAATTGGAGAATACATCGAGAACGTATCGAGAGGGTCTCCGTATAGAGTATAATGGACCATCAAGTATTTTGTTAAATTGACAATATTGTTGTGTTGAAATCTTTGTATTGCGATGGATTATGGCTATTTATCATACACCTCTATTGTACAGTGACATAGAAATAAAAAGATTTAAAAAGTTATTTTCATAGATTGTTGTTGGAAATACTTTAGAAATCGCGTTAGGAACGTAGTGTTAAAACACTCCATTCCTCACATTCCGACTAATTTTCGAGATGTTGTAAATTTTGTGGCGGAACTCAGCACTGCGCCTAGTGTGTTGTTTCGTGAGTGAGTTTCGAACCCACAATGATCGCGCTTACATTTAGATGATGCCGCTGCGCCACAACGACCTTAATCAAAAACATTTTTTACTTCCTTCCTTTTTTCTTTCTTCCTTTTTTCTTCTTTTTTTCTTTCGTCGATACCAGAGCGAAGAAATGAAAATATAAATTTAAGTAAATATTTCATCTTCTCGAGTGGGGATTGAACCCACAACCAGTCGGTTTTACAGTCACACTTTGTGCCACTGCGCCACGACTGGACTCAATTTGATATGTTTACATATTATCTATTCCAGATTTATTTTCTCTCATATAATCCTCGGAATACAAATAGAACACAGTATGACCCGTACAATATTTAAGCGTTAGTAGGTTTGGTGCGACTGACCAATCCGGCTATATTTTTTTATATTAAATTTAATATATTTATTTTTTTAAATATTTTACATAACAACATATAACATAAAATAAAAGGACTTGTACCTGACTGACTGAGACTGAGGTAAGACGCGCGCACAGCCGTAACCGTTGATGGTAGAAACGTGAAATTTGGACAGATGATTATTTTCCGGACATCCACTAAGAAGGAAAATTTTTTGGAAGAAAATTAATGAAAAATTTTAACCCTAAAGGAATGAAATAGGGGTTAAAAGTTTGTATGGAAAAAAATTAAATCGGCACCGATTTTTATAAAATTTTGAAATTTAGACTCTTAAAAATATTTTATTGAACACGTGTTTCGTGGTTTTTTTTAGAATTCACTCCTAAGATGCAAATAAGCGGGCGAAGCCGCGCGCTTCCACTAGTATAACATAAAATTTACCATCACACAACACAAAAATAACTAATATTTTGAAACAGAAAATCAATCGATCACATCAAAAATTAAATTAAACGAACGTTTCATAAGCTCACCTTCGAATTGAGTCGTAATTAAAGAAGAACTATACAATTACCGTAATTTATAGATAGATAAAAAGATATATAGATAGATAGATATACCTTTAATTATATATGTTTGAAGTTTTCTATACGGTGTGACGAAAGAAGCCTCATACTGATATGGTCATTATTTGAATTAATATATGTACGTGTCGGTTCGGAGGTTGTACTAAATTATAAGTTGATTTTTATAGAGTCCGTGAGAACAGAAAATAACATGTCTCTGATAGCATTAAATATCATATTACGGACTAATATTCAATTGTTCGTTTCTTTTTTTTTTATAGAAGCACGTGTGTGTGTGATAGTAGGTTGTGGTACCTACTTTTTATATATATGGTACGTTTTTTGTGGAATCCTAGGGGAAAGTACTGGTGTATCGCTTAGTTCATTACTTTCTATTCTAATAGTGTAATAGGACGTGATTAGTGAAGATTAAAAACGTAATATATAAACAGCTTCACGATGTATCCCGCACACAGCTGGGTAGGTAGAGGAAGCCTGGGAACCTAGTGTGAAGACACTCCTTTCCCATTAAGACACTACCGTTCCTTACTTTCAGAATCCTTGAGGAATTGCTTGTAGAATGCGGAACATAAAGTCGCGATTTGCCTCGTTACCAGAGCGAGAACATTAAATATCAATTATTTCATCCCCCTAACGGGAATCGAACTCACAACCATCGCGTTTACGTCCCACAGACGACGGTTAAACAAGCAATGTCACGAATTTGCGTAGAAATTGGAGTACGGAAAATATTGCCATAGGCCCCTCTGTCTATCTTTCTATTAATCATGACATAAATAACTTAAATTGAATAAAGAACTAATTATATTTTAAATCTTCTAAAAACATAAAAAAATAAACAACTTAAAAAATCCATCACCTCTATTTTTAAACTAAGTTTGAACCACCCACAAAACAAAATCAAAAGTGACAAAACCACCAACAATTTTACTTAACTTCCAACACTTCCAACACTTTCAACACTTCCAACACTTCCAACACGTTATCTAAAATTCACACTTGCATCCCGAAGCGTCTCTTATTTAAATTAAGCCTCTCACATTTTATGCGCGAAAACATCCGAGTGTGGCGTCGTTAGGGCAGTCCGAGATGCATTTATTTATGAAATGTAAATTCATCTGATTTTAATAACAAAACTGGGAGCCACCGCTCTCTATATTAAGATGTTCGATTTGCATACTGTACGTTCGACGCGCGTGTGGTTTAGTGGTTAATGTGTTTTGCTTTTTTTTTGATGTTACTAGGTTTGGAGTTATGTGTAGTTTTCGGGTGATTATAGTTGTTACTACTTTTTTCCTTAAAAAGGTATGGAACTTTAAAAAGGCTTCAAATATTATATAAAAATCTTATATTAGTTATTTTAGGCCAGTCGTGGCGCAGTGGCACAGAGTGTGACTGTAAGAATGACGGGTTGTGGGTTCGATGCCCACTCGAGGAGATAAAATATTTACTTACATTTATATTTTCATTTCTTCGCTCTGGTATCGGGGCAACGCGCGGCTTTGAGTTCTGCCACTCAACACGCAATGCCTCCAGAACTCGGCGGGAAGTGGAGAACGGAGTGTCTTAACACTAGATGCCTTCTGCCTACCCTGCTGTGTGCGAGATACAGCGTGAAGCTGATTTATATTAATTATAGGCCGTAGTAGGTGTAGTTGCACAACGACTAACTGTAAAGTTGAAGTTCGATTCCCTCTCACACACACAACCATTTGTTTCGTTTTCTCGCTCTAGTAACAAGCCAATTATCTCTAAAACTATGAATGGCTAATGTAGGTTTCCTCTGCCTACCCAGATATATGTGGGATTCAACGAAAACCTAAAAATAATGTTACTTAGAACATATCGTCTACAATTTATGAGAAACGGCTATTTGTCATACACAAAAATATAAATAAAAAAATCAGCTTCACGCTGTATCCCGCACACAACATGGTAGGTAGAGGGAATGTAGTGTTAAGATACTACATTCCCCACTTTCTGCCTATTTCTGGAGGCATTGCGTGTTGAGTGGCAGCACTCAACGCCGCGCTTAGCCTCGACACCAGAGCGAAGAAATGGAAATATAAATTTAAGTAAATATTTCATCTCCTCGAGTGGGGATCGAACCCACAACCAGTCGGATTTACAGTCACACTTCGTGCCGCTGCGCCACGACTGGCCCCAAATCAAAAAACTAAAACAAACAAACACAATGTCCAAACCACTTACATATTCATATACAGAATAGGTACACTGTCAATGGCAATGGCCGAAGGATAAAAAACCTTTTGAACGACTAAGTCGTGGTGTCGGTGTGAATTCGGGCAACGCGCGCACGCGCACGCACCGCACTGTAGTGACGTCACGTCACGACTAGCCACGGAAAATGATAAATATATTGGAATGTTAACTTTTAGAGGGTTTTTTGCATTTTTTTTAAGTGATGATTATATTGTTTTAACTATATTGTTCGATACTATAGATACGATAGGCAAAGCGCGGCGTTGAGTTCTGCCACTCAACACGAAATGCCTCCAGAAATCGGCACATAGTGGGGAACGGAGTGTCTTAACACTAGGTTCCCTCGGCCTACCCTGCTGTGTGCGGGATACAGCGTGAAGTTATTTGATACTATTTATGTTAAAGTGAAGTAAGGGCACATCAATAAAAAGATTACCTTTACTGTAGATGCTTTTAACTGCAATATAAATGTTAACATGTTTGCAATATTTATTTCAAAATTTAAAAAAATATTTGCCATTATGTCATTATTGCTCTAAACACAACCATTGGTCTTTTAGATTACTTTTTTAACTATTGCATTTTGCAAATTATGTATGTATATAGAAAAATAAATATAATATAAGCTTTGTTTGTAATATTTGTTTATTCCAGTTGTAGCCTCTAAATTTATTTACGCGGACTTTAAGATATAAAATGAAAAATCCCGTCTTTGTCCGTTTCTGTAGGAATTTCGAAAAATCCTCTCTTCTACACTCCTTAACCTACCTACATTATCAAATTTTAACTCAGCGCTCTCGTCTGTCCATTATATGTCAAACACCGAGGAAAAGTACAGTAATATATAGGTTTAAAGACACAGTACCAGTTAAATATACTAAATACAGTCTTGCTTGTATTAGATTTGTATCTAAATATTGTAAACACTCGCTTAGTTAGTGTTAGAGTGATATACTGAAGTGAGACGAACAAAGCGAAATATTTCTTTCACGAGTCGTAAAACTGACTGGTTGTGGGTTTGATCCCCACTCGAGGAGATGAAATATTTACTTAAATTTATATTTTCATTCCTTCGCTCTGGTGTCGAGGCTAAGCGCGACGCTGAGTGTTCTCATGCCTCCAGAATTTGGCAGAAAGTGGAGAACGGAGTGTTCTAAACACTAGGTTCCCTCTGCCTATCCTGCTGTGTGCGGGATACAGCGTGAAGCTGATTTAATTTAATAATATAGGTTTAAAGACACAGTACCAGTCAAATATACTAAATACAAACTAGCTTGTATTAGATTTGTATCTAAATATTGTAAACACTCGTTTAGTTAGTGTTACAGTGATATACTCAAGTGAGGCGAACAAAGAGAAATATTTCTTTCAAGACATTATAAATAGTGTCCGCGTACCATTAATTCTTATGTAACGCAATTTATAGTACTTTCCTTCTACATTGTATTGAATGAACTGAATGTCTGAAGTTAATGTAAATATTTAGTTTGATATATTTTAGTATGAAATTTTAGATGAGGCCAGTCGTGGCGCAGAGGCACAAAGTGTGACTGAGTGTAAAATCGATTGGTTGTGGGTTCGATCCTCAGTCGAGGAATGATGAGGATCAGAACTGGAACGGAGCAATATTAAAAATATGGAGTTTTAGTGTAAATATAATATAATGAGATTATTGATTTTCGCTTTTTTTATACATTTGGAAAGAAAGTTTTCAACCGATAGTCATATATCTAAACTATGTGCACGTCACTACTGACTACTTTAAAAATGTTTAAAATATCGTATTTCCATAAATACATATATAATACTTAAATATACCTACGTGATTAATCTGGATGTACATTTTTTAACTTCCCCCTGTATCCCGCACATTGCAGAGTAGGCAGATGGAACCAAGTATTAAGACGATAACTCTATTTCCCGGCGAATTTCCGAAACATTGCATTTCGATGGGCGGATCTCAACGCCGCGTTTGCCTTGTTACATTGGGTTACAGCGTGAAAGTGATATGTTGTGATTTGTGTATTAGTGATTTTTCCATACAGTAGTGAGTTTTTTTATCTTTTTTAATAGTTTAGTTTTAAAGTAAAAATTTCATTCAATCCAAATATACATTTTCTTTTACACATCTAAGAACATCTTAGTGTTTACTTTACCCTGTTACCAGGGGCCAGAAAATCAAAATAATTTATTATCCCCAATGGGAATTGAACCCAGAACGGTTCAACGGTTGAATCATCCACTTTGGCGCTGTGTCATGACGGTTTTATCTATATTCGTCCAATTTGAAAAAAAAAACAATATTAGTCGGTAGAATTAAAATATTTGATTTGCAAACAAACTGTATTCTATCTCGACTTAAATAGAAATTATAAGCATATAATATTTTACTCATATGTCGATGATCCTAACACCACCGTTAAGAATACAGAAAAAAAGTCTCCAAACCTTTTGAGAGGTGTGTCCTGACGTAATATTTCGTGACCGTACCTGGTCGTGAGTGCTCTGACCGAGCTTTAAAAGCACTATAAAGTTGTAAACTTCTATATATTTTATTGAGAAATAGCTGTATTTCGCTGATTAAAATACTTTTTTTACTTATAATAATGACAGTTTTCTTAGAGCCTTATCTTTTTTGTTACTTCTGTGAGTTCTGTTTTGATTTAGTTGATAAGAAACGCAAAATTCGATCATATTTGAAGAGAAAAAAAGTAAAAAATGTTAAATATACAATTTTTATTAACATAAAATTTACATATAAAACAATAGTAAAGATGTGGAAAATATTGACAAATTATAACAATTCTACAAACAAGTATTAGAAACTTAAATCAGCTTCACGCTATGTCTCGCACACAGCAAAATATACAGAGGGAACCTAATATTAAGACACTCCGTTCCCCATTTATCCTCACACACATATAGTGATTCCCCAAGTATTGGACACTTAAAACGTAAATAATAAAGTACTAACGATACAGCAAAAGCAATAAAAATGAAAATTATCACAATATGCCTTAATTCTGACGCCTTTCACTGGATAGATATTATGTTAGAGACACTTCCACTAAATGGCGCTCTACAATTCTGTATAATAAAATCGTTTCAAGTAAATCTTCATATTTTAAATGGTTTAATGATCGTCTGAAGTGATCAAGTTGCGTGTTTATGTTGATTAAAGTGAAATGTAAGTTATTGCTAGCGGTAAATCCATGTTACGTCAGTTAGCGTACAATGCAAATAAAATATATGTTAACCTTTATAGCAATATAATGGAATGCATTATATTTCTATTCAGTTATATCCTTATCACCACTTGCAGTCAAAAGTATCGTAATTCCTGACACGATAATAAATATGATCAAAAATTAATAAAAAAATAAAAAAGTGTATTTAATAACATGTATTTAATAACTGTATCCCGCAAAAATAGGCAGACGGAACCTAGTGTTAAGACACTCCGTTGCCCACTTTCCGCTAAGTTCTGGAGGCATTGCGTGTTGAGTGGCGGAACTCAACGCCGCGCTTTGCCTCGACACCAGAGTAATGAAATGAAAATATAAATGTAATTACATATTTCATTTTCTCGAGTGAGGATCGAACCCACAACCAGTCGATTTTACAGTCACACTTTGTGTCAAATATCAATGTTATAGG
This sequence comes from Heliconius erato x Heliconius himera, assembly GCA_013421005.1. NCBI lineage: Eukaryota > Metazoa > Arthropoda > Insecta > Lepidoptera > Nymphalidae > Heliconius > Heliconius erato x Heliconius himera. Next base: position 27,457 of record JAATLQ010036392.1, on the reverse strand, counting down.
TGCTCCTGTAGCATAAGAAATTGGATTAACATGTGAAATACCGTTTTCTATTTTCTTAGGTCTTTTTTTAATTTACAATTTAGTTGTGCCTGAAATCTTAGAACTATATGAAATTTAAGAACAATTTGCTGTCTATGATAACTTATGTATATTTTTTCTATACTAAAATACGATCCTAATAATCTATTATAGTCAATAGAAAAAAATAATCAAAATTAACCAATCAAACTACACCGCGATCCATATACAAACGGACATATGACCTGGTCAAGGGGAGTCACGACAGGCTGAGTAGAAAGTGATATTGTTTCCTCTATACGTACCAGTGATAGATTCAAAGCTAGTAATGAGAATAAGTCACGATTGATCGCCCAGAGTTGTCATACCCACTCACAAGATTGTCTGATAAGATACTGTGTGGGTGATAAGGCTTTAAATCTGTCGAAAAATATATATTTCCAAGCCATTTTCTGTTAATAATGTTAATAATAATAAATCAGCGGCTGAAATTTATTGTAGCTGAAGTGTGTTTTGATATTTTATTTTTGGAGTTAATTTGACAATTGTTATATATTATTATGTTTAAATTAATTTTATGTCTTACCAATAACTCACTAAAGCTAAAGTTAATAATAAACAATATTGAATTTTTATTTTTTTCAAGTATTTTTTTAATATTTTTAAAGTGTTATTCCACACTTAGAAAAGAAAAATAGTTATTAAAAGGTATAAAAATTGGTAGGTAGGAGAATTTGAACCCGCGCCTCTTTAAAAACTGTCCAAGCGCTCTGACCAACTAAGCCATTCGCGTATGTATTCTTCAAATTATTTTAATATTTTGCAACGATCATTATCTAAGCGTTTTGTACGCCCACGGCTGGATATACGCATTCCCTAAGGATCTCCTGTACTTCCAGCGTCTAAATGCTTCTGACAATCTTCACGATTTCTTCACTATGCCTGATGCGAGCCTTCAAACTGAGCGACATCCAGCTCACGGCAGACTCGATCGTCTGGCCTCAATAACCTTCGGTTCTCCTCAATATCTGTTCCTTCCACCACTATTTCAGCTAAGCAATTCTTCGAGCAAGAATAAGTCAATACCTGGATTTTTTCCATTCCATGTAAAATGTAGGACAAACATTCAGACTGATAAGTCTACACTGCGTTCTAATTATCCACCTACTTCTCAGAAAACAAGCAACATAGCAATTAATAAAGCAGAATTCAGCCAACTGTATAGATAGTACGTACGTTTTTTTTTTTTTAGCTTCACGCTGTATCCCGCACACAGCAGGGTAGGCAGAGGGAACCTAGTGTTAAGACACTCCGTTCCCCACTTTCCGCCGAATTCTGGAGGCATTGCGTGTTGAGTGGCAGAACTCAACGCCGCGCTTAACCTCGACACCACAGCGAAGAAATGGAAATATAAATTTAAGTAAATATTTCATCTCCTCGAGTGGGGATCGAACCCACAACCGGTCGGTTTTACAGTCACACCTCGTGCCGCTGCGCCACGACTGGCCTCACATATGTAAAAAAAAATAAAAAAAGCCAGAGACCAGACGTAGCGCAGGGACACAAGCATATGACTGTTAATACGACAGATCGTGGGTTCGACACTAAATGAAATATAATATTTAATATTTTCATTTCTTTGCCGTGGTGTCGAAGCAAAGCGTGGGGTAGAGTTACGCCACTCAATACATAATTCCTTCAGGATTTGGCGGAAAGTAGGAAACGGAATGGCTTAATACTAGGTTCCCTCTGCCTAGGATACAGCATGAAGCTTAAAAAAATATCCATATAAAATTAACACACACATATAAAACATATTTATAAAACATAAAGAACTACTTGTCCATTCATACATTTCTCTTGCACGGTAACTTTTACTGTATCAAAACGTGCTTTTAAACTAAACTCGAAATCGAATGTCTTATTCACCGCGTTTGGGCGTTACACTCGATACGATATTTCAATACTCCATATCAGATTATAGTCTCATTACATTTCGTTTTCGTAGGCGGTTACACGTTGACGCAACCGTACATTTCTAAGTTATATTAATCTTTGAAATCGGAAAATAAATCTCGATGGCGATTAGTATGGAGTGTTAATTATAATAATTATGGGTTCTTGGTGTGTTTCGGATTGGTTTTTGTTGTAAGAATGTACGATGTTTGTAGGATTTTAGGAAATTTGTAAATTATTAGGTATTATCTGTGGTAGAAGCGAAAATTTCAAAATACTGCTTTAATTAATCAGAGTCAGAAGTAATTGAAATTATGCATAAAAGTTTCATCCATCAAAGATTTATATTTATGAATCAAATAATTCCAAATAACAAAATAAATTTTTCAATATAATAAGAAAAAATCAAGAAAAATTCCAGATTTTTCTATATATATCATTATATAGATAGAAAATTAATATTTCATTAGAAAATGTATAAATTTTTGAACGTAGCGGAATTTGAAACCGCGCCTTTTGAATACCGTCTAAGTGCTCTGACCAACTAAGCCATACGTTCAGAACGTACGGCTACGTTCCAATTTTATACGTTTTCTAATTAAATATTCTTTCCTAAGTGTGGAATAACACTCTAATAATGTTACAAAAAAAATTCAAAATTAAACATTATGTTAAAAACAATTTTTCCACTTAAAAATTAAATAGAATCGCCTACAATACAGACATCTAATACCCTTCATTAATAAATACAATCTAAATTTCATATGCAAGAGATGTATTAGGATGACAGTAAGCAAGCATATACCATTCAATCATTAATATTTATCAAACATTATATAACCAATAAATCCACGGTTACTGTGAGTTAGTGTTTCCAGGTATGTCTACGTTATTATCGTTTTTATGATTTAATCAAGCTTATTGATCACTATTTACAAGAAAGATTGTAATAAATCCTGACAATTGAAAAACTTGTTTTTGTTTAGTTTTATAATAAAATTTTATATTTGTATTAAAAGGGAGAATTTAAATCTTTAATTACGAACTCCATAGCATAATACATTTAAATCTGTAACATTTTCATATAAAACAATAAACATATTATTATAAATATAGCGGCCATTCAACAATGCCTCCAGAATTCGGCAGAAAATGGGGAACGGAGTGTCTTAACACTAAGTTCCCTCTGCCTACCCTGCTGTGTGCGGAATACAGCGTGAAGCTGATAAATATTTTTTTTTTGAATGAGAAGTGGTATTTCTGTATAGATACTATTTCTAAACATCTGGTTTACAAAATTGAGCTCGTCCATACTCATTGAAGGATCATCCTTAATTTTTATATTAATTTGTGATTTATTTTCCTGAACTATATATTAATAACTTATTCGTAAAATTAAGCACTTACACAATACTAAATGATGATATTTATGTCCTCGTATTTTTTGAATGGTTGGCTTGGCAGTAACATATTTGTGCCTCTGAGCCACGACGGCGTCGACTAATAAAACTAATCTTTATTTATCATATATTTATCATGAGCACTACAATTATAAAATCGATATACACAATATCGATTTTACTACATACAATATATTAAATTTACAATTCATTAAGCAATATCGATTTGAATGCGTTCAATAAAATGTATAACAAGGCCGCGGTCCCGGATCGAAGACTACCAGTGAGTGGTTGACCCCTGAACTATAGTGTTGTACTCTTATCTATTGTTGTAAACCCTGAAGAATGTCAAAGCGACACGCCTACCGCTTTTGAAGCTAAGCGGTCATAGAATGCTGATAATAGGTTTTTTTTTATACGCAATAGTGTTGTGTAAGATTTTTTGGTATTATTGCAATGAATGACTCAGTGGTTGTGTATACGAAATATAAAAGAAATTTTCTGTAGCTTCATGCTGTATCTTTAGAGGGAACCTAGTGTTAAGACACTGCGTTCCCCATATTTTACTGAATTCTGGAGACATTGAGTGTTGAGTGGCGGAACTCTTCGCCGCGTTTGGTCTCAACATCAGAGCGACTAAACGATAATATTAAAAGTCCAGTTCCCATTAGAACCCACAACCTGTCTCGTTTCCAGTTACAGTCAAGTCTTCACGTTTTATAAAGAAGATGCGTCAAGATAATAAATGTAAATATTGAATTGGCAATGAATTAACATAAAGAATAGAATATATCTATTTATATTCATTCAAAAAAATTAAACATTACGAACTTAGCTTCTAAGTTGTGTGTAATAAATTCTGATAAATCCTAATGCATTCAAGTCTGATCCATCCATCTATAGGATTTGAACCCATAATATTTATACAAACAAATCGCAATACATCTCAAACAGAATATTATAACAAAAACATCTTTCCAGGTGGTGTTAGTGCGCGGTCACTACGTATCATACCTGCCACTCTGCAGCCGCAACGAGCCGGTGTTCCTCGCCGCGTGCACGCCGCTGGCCATGCCCGAGACGCGAGAGTGCGTGGTGCACGGTGCCACCAACGTGTTCACCACCGTCCACGCTATGGACATGAAGATATTACATATTGATTCCAAGTAAGTTAATACTTAAAAGAAGTCAGTCGTGACGCAGGGGACAAGACTGTAAAAGCGACTGGTTGTGGGTTCGATTTCCACTCGAGGTGGTAGAGTCGAGACGCCTTGACACCCAATGCTTCCAGAATTCGGCAGATAATGGGAAGCAGAGTGTCTTAACACTAGGCTTCTTCTGCTTACCATGCTACATACCGAATACACCGTGGACCTGAAAAAAAAAACAAAATAACGTAGTGATTCATCATTGACCTTTCCATTGTAATACTTCTCAAGTGATGCAATCCAATCCTTTAGTTTATTTCATATTTAGAAAAGTTCTATATTTTAGTTTTATTTTTTTTTGTTTGGGATATAATTTTAATCTAACATGTATAGCAGTAATTTATCTCAAACTTTGTCAACACCATTTTTTAAACATTTTTAAAGTGTTAATCCACACTTAGGAAAGAAAAATACTTATTTAGAAAACGTATAAAAATTTGAACGTACGCCTGCAGAAGGCGCGGGTTCGAGTCCCGCTACGTCAAAACTTTTATACGTTATAAGTTCTTTGATTTTCACGAAAATTACACATTTTAAATAAAACTATTTTAACCGGATTAATCGCGTATATTTTGTATGTTTATACATTTTTGGAAACCCGACGTTTCGAACACTTTGCAGTAGTCCGTGGTCACGGGTAGGCTTTTATACGTTTTCTAAATAAGTATCTGTCAACACCGCTATAGTATCACTTTCCGTATACTAATACAAAAATTGCATATATCTCATTAATTCATATTCTCTATAATAAAAATGCTAATTATAAAACACTCAAGAAATGTTTAAAAGAAGAATGTCCACTACACTTTTTTATGAGATAATCAAGAGATAAATAAATAAATGATTTCAAAGTGTAAACTGGGATGTAACCAAAATAAATACAAGACGAAAGAAGTACTTACGATAAGTGTTTACTGACATTGACACTAGCGTGGAGCAACTCTTACAAATATTCTCAATAGATATTATTTAATAAATAAGCTATAAATTTTAATCAGTTGTGGCGCAGGGGCACAAAGTGTGACTGTAAAATCGGCTGGTTGTGGGTTCGATCCCCACTCGAGGATATGAAATATTTATTTACATTTACATTTCCATTTCTTCGCTCTCGTGTCGAGGCAAAGCGCGGCATTGAGTTCCACCACTCAACACGCAATGCCTCCAGAACTCGGCGGAAAGTGAAAAACGGAGTGTCTTAACACTAGATTCCTTCTGCTTACCCTGCTATGTTTGGGATATAGCGTGAAGCTGATTTATTTATTTTATTTTTTTATATATTTTAATGAAGAATATAAAAAAACTATAATATTATTCCTATAATAGTATATACATATATTTATAATAATAATAACACAAATAAAAATCTTATATAACTAAAGTCGAGGCCAACAGCTAATCTTCGAATGGAGCTGATTGTTCTGAGATGTAAATATACTCGAAGCTATGTCTTACATGGAACAATATATTACAACTACTTAATAGGAAGACCTCGTTGGGCATTGTAGCAGATTGATTCAAACGCACAAAGCCCCAAGGGCAATAAAGAACAAAGAATGAAACAAATATAATAATATTGAAATCAAAATGGGATCAGTTTCACGGTGTATGCTCTACCTTCCCGCAAACAGTAGGGTAGCGAGAGGGAACCTAGTGTTAAGGTATTCCGTTCCACACACTTGCTGCCGAATTTTTCGAGACAGTTCTTGTTGAGAGGCGGATTTCAACGCCAGGTTTTTGCCTTGGTGCCAGAACGAAAAAATGAAAATATTAATAAATAAAAATTAACTGCTCCGAGTGGCGATCGAACCCACAACCGTCGCGTTACAGTCACAACCTTGCGCCACGACGGAAAATATGATAATATACATCAAAACAAACGGCTTTCCTCGCTTCCTCACTAACACTAGTTCAAGGTGACAGTCTAGAAGAGAACAATAAACTTAGTCTTATTACCGATGCGTAACTGTCACATCCAGCTACTGTGCGTCAAAAGATGTATGACAACGTCTCTATTGAGCGTTTCATATTCATACACGTCAGCGCCTACAATGGCACGAGAGAATAAGAGGAGCTGAAGTATGCAAGAGAGGACAGCGGACGGATGAGTGGCCTGCGCGGGCGCAGCGGTCTCGACACATGTATGTCAATACTGAATGTTATTATCAGATCACAATGCTACGGGCGTAAAGTATTTTACAATGTATGTATGTATGTATGTATGTATGTATGTATGTATGTACATAACATTATATCTGCACAACTAAATGTATGGGAGCATATGTGATATGTCTCTTTCATGGGAATTCCGGTGTTTTTTGTTTTTAGTATATGAAATTGTTTCAAAGCATCTTCTTTTTTATATATCAATGGTAGTGCGTGTTGATTGATTTTTATATGATTATTATAGGAAGTATAACTCATCAACAGCTAATTTCTTAATTGAAGAAAAAATATGTTTTAAACGTTAAATATTACTGCAAATTCCTATTTTCTAGAAAACAGGAAACATATTCGTACTAAGAAATCTATAAATACAAGCATATATTCATAAAATGGTAAATTAAATTCCAAGTGAAACGTGTTAAGATTAGAAATTCATTCTCTGGCAAAATGTCTTGGTATTATCAAGCTTGTTTTGAAGGCGTGTTCATCACCTGCTCGGAAGAAATTTTGCATACAATGACAAACTTACAAGCTCCTGTGGCTCCTACTATAGGCTGAATACACACATAAAATACATTATCATTTTTTTTTCTCGAATCGCTTTTTCCATTTATTTCAATTTTAAATTGTATCATATTTTGATATAAACATTAAAAGTTATAATTACAACACAAATTATTCAGTAAAATATTACTGGAATATTATTTTTGTTATTACTTTGTCAGCTTCACGCTGTATCCCGCACACAGCAGGGTAGGCAGAGGGAACATAGTGTAAGACACTTCGTTCCCCACTTTCTGCCGAATTCTGGAGGCATTGCGTGTTAAGTGGCAGAACTCAACGCCGCGCTTTGCCTCGGCTTAAACCCTTAAACGGCTTCCAAATGGCGCCGGTTCGAATCTCGCTACTTTAAAATTTTGATACATTTCTAAACAGTATATATTCTACCCAATATCAAACCTACTTCCACTTACAGCTTCCCATATCAACCCTACAAGCAATAAGGGAGAGGTGGCATGAAAGAGCCAGTTTACTAAACGAAGCAAAAAAATATACTTTTAATTAAAGAAAATAAGTTTTTTTTCTCTCAAATTATTATTCATTTATTAAACTAGATAATTTCATACGAAATAAGCTTTAAATACAATAAAAAAGCAATAAAATATTCATTTAAAAAAAATGTGTCATTTGGCTCTTTCATAACATTTCGGTATTGAAAGAGCCACCAAAAGTTATGAA
>JAATLQ010036392.1:0-19373 GCA_013421005.1 Heliconius erato x Heliconius himera | reverse complement strand
AAAATTATGCTCAATAATAAGAATGCACTATTAAATAAAATCAATTTAATAATCCTTATTAAAAAGTAATGTTTTTTTAAATTATATTAATCATTTTAAGTAAATAATCCTAACAATCTCATATTATTTAAACCAATCATATTATATTATTTTATTTATATTATTTTTTTAATATTTTAGAGGCGGATAGTTCTTTTATTAATAAAAATCACGAAAATTAAACTAAATAATAAATTAATAATATCTTCTCAAAGACAACATACTTAAATTATGAGATCTTTTTTTAAAAAAATATTGCTCCATGCAATCATCACTATTTTTATTTGTATTGGACTTTGTTTTGCTGCAATCTACTTTTTTTTTACTTCAGCCAATATGATAGAATCAGACGAATTCGGGTCTGAATTTTCTTGGTTTATTTTCGAGTTTTTTTGGATCAGACTTCTCCATAATGAAATATCAGTAGCAAATTATTTAATAATGTTTATTAGGAATGTATATTTATTATAATTATAATTAATTTTAAAAAATCTAATTCGGGATCATGAAAGAGCTGGTTATGAAAGAGCCATCTCTTTCAAGGCCCATCCACCCGGCTCTTTCATAACCTATTCTTTAAAAAAATATAACCTTCAAAATCACAACGATATCAAAACTTTTGAAATTCAGTTTTAATCCAGTTACATGGCCAAATATATACATAAACTCAATCCACAATCCAAGTACCTATATTTGTTTACAATGAAATACTAAAAAACAACTCAAATGAGGTAAAAATGTTAGTTTTGAGTGCCAAAAACTTCAACTCGACATATCGGCGTCCGTTGGTTCCGAAGATGTGTAAATTTTTTGTGGGTGATGGGAAATCAGTGTTGCCATTTAAAAATAAAATATTCTATCGAGTCCGTTCCTAAACTACTATAATATTGCAGGTGGCTCTTTCAAAACCCGGCTCTTTCATGCCACTTCTCCCATACTATATCATTAAATTAGATACTATTGTGAAGTCATCTTATTATCCAAATAGTAATTTATATCTCAAGCAAATCACACGCTATCCGCGCGCACTGCGCACGCGCATATGTCATATCGTCCATGATATCCCATTGCATTTATCATAAACATCTTTGTACTGTCTTGTACCATAGAACAGTGGATAGGTTAAAACGTCTCGTGATAAATTAAATGTTTTGCTTAATTTATTAATGCATTGAAAGTATGTAATGTATTTTATTATAGCGTTATTTGAATCGCCGTCCTGTTGTGTTTTGGATATGGTGGGCTAAATATGATTATTGTAGGTTTGATTATGTTTCTACGGAAAAGGAAAGTGGCAAATGGACCATTATTAGAAATGAATTCCACAATATTCAAAAGAACTAGCACAATTTCACGCATCTTCAATATTTTGCGGCGGAAGGAATCTATTGTGTTAAGACACTCCGTTCCCCACTTTTCGCTGAATTTTGGAGGCATTCCGTGTTAGGTGGAGAAACTCAGCGCTGCGCTTTGCCTCAGTACCAATTAAGTGAAGAGAAGAAAATATTAATAACTAATCATTCATTTTCCTGAGTGGAAATTCAACCCGCAACCGCCGCCTTACAGACACACGCTTGTGTCCGTGCGCCACAACGGCCTCTAAATTATTACAAATTTATCCCATAAAAATTCGAAAGACGTGGCCGGTTTACGCATTTACAGTATTTTTATTTTCAGTATTGATTACCATTATAAACAAAAAAGCAAAATAAAGAGTTCTGGTATAAAGTAGCGAAAAAAAAACATCTTCACGCTGTATCCCGCAAACAGCAGGATATCAGAGGGAACCTAGTGTTAGGACACTACGTCTTTCACTTTCTCCATTAAAATAGAGAAAGAGCCCAAATAAACACATATTTATTATGTAACATATGTAGGTACAAAATTTGATTTAAAAATATGGTATTCAGGCCGTCGTAGCACAGCAGCACAAGTATGTGACACGCGACAGTTGTGGGTTCGATCTCCACTCGGGGCAATGAATTATTACTTAACATTTTCATTTCTTCACTCTGGTAACTGAGTGACTTAACTCTTTGTTCCCTCCGCCTAACCTACTAAATATCCTTCATAGAATAATCGATATAGAAATATCCTTCTATCGTGAAGCTGGAAAAAAAATTAATACGAAATTACAATATTCCTTTTACATCACTTCTGACGTGTCAATATTCTATGCAGGCTTCATCATAAACATCATTGTTCTGTCCTGCGCCATTGTACGACTCTCAATACACGGGCGCCACTATAGCGGTCTCTAGCTGACTTCAGATTTGTGAGAATTCTAATTAGTTCTTTCAATAAACATGTAAACAGGTTTCATTTTAATGTTTTTATTATTTATTTTATATTGATTTTAGGTGGATTTAGTGTGGTTTCAAAATTTATTCGGGTTTAATATTAAAATTCTTTTTTTATATATATTTGTGAAATTTGTGAAACTGAGACATACAAATCATCGGCAATATATGAATTGGTGCCAGAGCAAAAAAATCAAAATAATGTTAAATAATATTTCATTCTGTCGAATAGGGATCGAACCCATAAACGTAACCACATTACAGTCACACCTTAGTACCCCTGCGCCACGACGGCCTCTAAAAAATTATAGTAAATGAATTTAATTAATAAATTTATATATGTATATCATTTTTAATAATTTTCATTAAATAATAATAAGGAGGCCATATCCAGCAGTGGACTTTGAAAGGCTGATGGATGGATGGATGAATAAGTCTTGAAAATTAGTGGCAAAAATTAGGAACGAAGCATCGTAACACTAGGTTCCCTCTGCCTATCCTACTCAGTCCAAATGAAATCTTAAAAAAAAAGAAATGGATATGAACCCCCTTACGCCAGCATTATAAAGTCAAAGGTTCGTAGCCTAATGATTTCCTAAATATTACTTCAAACATAGTTTTGCCCTTTATAAGCCACTCTACAGTTGACGAACATAAATCCATCCAAATTGTCTACACCACTCTAATATTAAATATTTCATATTTTAAAGTAATAAATTTACCTTTAGTATGCCACCTGGTATTTTAAAATGATAATGGGATATAATATATAACATTAGACAGATTAATCGCTCTGGTAAGATATAGTACGGCGTTGAGCGCCGACACTCCATATGCAGTGTCACGAATTCGAGCGGAAAGAGGAGAACTTTGTGCCTCGACACTGGGTTCTTTTTCCTATACTGCTGTATCCGAGTGTAGTGTAGTGGAGTGTGGTATCATAGCAAAAGCGCGGCGTTGAGTTCCGCCACTCAATACGTAATAGATTGAAAATTCGGCAGAAGACGAAGAACGGAGTTTGTTAACACTAGGTTCACTCTGCCTACCCTGCTATATGCGGGATACAGCTGAAACAAAAAAAATATACTAAAAATCACTTAAATAAACATTCATTCTCAAATAATAAGATACTACTGTAAGCCTCTTTAATATCTCGTTTGTCTAGTTAAGTAGGTATCTTTTAAAGAATCTTTATTATATTACAAAAAAAAATATACAAAACTCGACTTTAACTCGTGGCAATGTAAATTATTAATCACTTAAATACACGTACTTATGTATTATTAATCACTTAAATACACGTACTTATATATTATTATTCACTTAAAACTATCATATTTGCTTTCATCTTAGACAGTAGAATATCAAGAAGGTCAATGACTAAATAACTTAAAACACTTAGCACTTTTGTTTGCTTTAATAACAATTATATATCTAATAACAATCTTGTGTGTATTATTTTATAATATTGACATATATTATTATTTAATAATAGCATTATTAGTAAGATATATTCTAAGGTAGATATCTTGAGGCCAGTCGCGGCGCAGGGGCACAGTGTGACTGTAAAATTGACTGATTGTGGGTTCGATCCGCACTCGAAGAGATGAAATATTTATTTACATTTATATTTTCATTTCTTCGCTCTGGTGTCTAGGCAAAGCGCAGCGTTGAGTTCTGCCTCTCAACACGCAATATCTTCAGAATTAGGCAGAAAGTGGGGAACGGAGTGTCTTAACACCTAGGTTCCCTACCCTGCTGTGTGCGAGATACAGAGTGAAGCTGATTTATTATAATCTTTACCATATAAATAATTTGGGTTCCACTGACTGCTTTCGAACCTGCATGGATATGCATAAAAAGTTTCTGTTTTTATCAAATTGACTTATTTCGTACTTTAAGGAGCATGGCAAAATGAAACTTTTTATCTCATTTTTATTCTGATAACTTCTGGTAATATATGCTTGGAGACTATCTTTGCGGTCAAATGGCCCCGTCCTCGAACTATCAAAATACTTTGAACTTTTTCTCCAACTTCTCTATCAGATGAATACAACATCACTATAAATGCACAGGTACACAGGATTCATTAACAAAAATATAATAAAATATATGTTCTTATCGTTTTATAAATATATATTTATATATTTATAATACAGTAAATACTTAGTAAATTTATAGTTTAATATTAATTAATTCTTGCAAAATTGTATTATTAAACGAGACAGAAATAACTACTCAAGTTGATATTTTTCATATCAAAGCGAATTTAGAAAGCTTTACTTCAGAATGTCAGTTAAAGCCATTTACATGAGAACACAGGTCAGACATACACATCTCAGGTTCCAAGAATGTCTGGAATCCAGCAATGCACTGGGTAATGTTAACTGGTACTAGTAAAATCTACACAGTACCCCTCGATGAGAAGTTAACCTAATGTCGAGTACATTAGATTAGATCAGATAGAAGAATTGCCGATAAAATAAAATTAGAGCAAAAAAAGAACTATCAATATCTCTTAAAATTTTTGAAGTAGCATTATTCACATTCAACTTGGTAATATTTGAACCTACAACCATCGCGTAAAACTCATTACACGTATCAACTCTGGCAAAGGCCGTTGTAGCACAGTCGTGAGTTCGATTTCCACTCAGGAAAATGAATTAGTCAATATTTTCGCTCCTTCACTCTGATAACCAGATAGATTCCTGCCTAGTGTCTCAACACTATATCTAATATAATGTCGCTATTTATAAACAATTGTTTATTTTTAACTCTTATGGAACGTTATATATCCTATAAATAAAACCACGTGCCTACATAACCTAATACTGAATAATTACAACCTATATAATAACAACCTGTATAGCGACAACCTCAGCCCATACAGACAAACAAATCAAGAATCCAACATCATTATTCCAGCTGATGAATCCGAAGAGATGATTAAAAATAATGATGAATGTAATTAAAGTGAACTTGACACAGCAGAACAAATATCTGGTGGGGTCATCACATCGATCAATCATCGAGACCTTGTCTATATGTGCGACTTGTTCCGACTTGCTCTGGGTTTCTAATAATTTTGAAACATTTTAATTATGGTCGTTCATGGTATTTTTTTTTTATAAACTATAATTACTTTTAAATTGGCTATTCGGATGTTTGTTTATTATATAAAGATAATATTAAAATTTGATTTTCAAAAATGTATATGGAGAGCTTCTTATTTTTCATATTCATTTCTTCGTTCTGGTAACAAGGCAAAGCGCGGCGTAAAGGGCAACTCAACACGCAATGCTTCCAGAATTCGGCGAAAAATGGGAAACAGAAGAGCCTGAATGGGAACGGAGTATCTTAACACTAGGTTCCCAAATTTCCTCTGCCTATCCTGCTATGTGCACGATATAGCATAAAAATATATAAATAATTTTTTTTCTATTTATCCAGTAGCGAATGGCATCTGGGCTGGGAACGAAGTTCCCTGCATGGAGTCAGCTGGTACCACCTTCTGCATCCTGACTGTTGTAAAGAAGCACAAAATAAACATCGACTAAGTAAGTAAATAAAGATTTCTTAACAATTTTCAAAGCAAACAAAAAGGAAGATTGTGATGTTGTAGAATTAATATACAATCTATTTATTTAGAAAACGTATAAAAATTTGAACGTAGCGGGACTTGAACCCGCACCTCCTGGATATCTCCCGCCTCCTCCAGAAGGCGCAGGTTCGAGTCCCGCTACGTTCAAATTTTTATACGTTTTCTAAATAAGTATTTTTCTTTCCTAAGTGTGGAATAACACTTTAAAAATGTTTAAAAAATAATATACAATCATCAGATTGTAGGCTTTAATATCGTAGCATTTTTTTGTATTAAGTACTCATTGAAGAAAGAAAAACATTGAAACTTTTAAAAAATGGGATATATCGGACCCGCAGCCTTTTAACCCCGTACAGGGTTATAAATATTTCGTTTAAATATTCTTATCTTTCAATTAAAAAGAAAACACATGTCATAAAAGAATATTGAAAATGTTATGAAAAGTAATAAAGCAATTAGGAACAGACAAAAACATGCGAAGTATCCGAAGCATTGTAACTTTTTACAATAATTGAAATATTTTTTAAATATAATAATAATAATATTTAATTTCATTTGTCACGTAAATAAAATACTTAAATTAAATATTGAAACAAAATTAAATAACTGTCCATTACGACGATGGTACAACGCAAAAGCACACTATGAGATAATTTAAAAAGTTAAAAAATACAATAACAACTTTCTTTTTAAATAATGTCAATAACGAGATGATATGAGCTGTTTAGTCGACAAGATTTCTCTGAAAAAAAATACCTACATTCTACTTACAGTACGGTCGACGAGTCGTGGCCGCCCTGAAGTAAGGTTTTCTGCACTTAAGCGTATTGTTTACTCAGGAAGGAAATATTTAAAAGTAAGACAGATCCTAAAAACATAACTGCGTAGTCGTCTACAGTTAACTTAGCGGCCACGACTTGTTGGTCGTACTGTACTCACTGCCTCACCGCGAAATAAGGTTAGTTTCTCATTGACCTTCATATAAGGAAAAATTTAAACTAAAATCACATACAATTTAAACAATAACTTCAAGCTGGTTCATTATTATAGGTAATTTTGTGTAATATTATTGCGATCTAAGTACAGTTTTATGTGGCTTTACTGTGTATAAATGACACGGATATGCGTCCCGGATTTTTTTTTTATAATTTTATTTTTATATATTTTTTTTGCGATGTAATATTTAAATTGATTTTATAAGAATATTTTCGCTTACTCTTTATTATATATTATAGGAAGTATATTTAAAAAATTGTCTTTTAAAATGGAAATTGCGTACACAAAATATATTTAAATATTTTTTTTTCGAGGCTAGCCGTGGCGCTGGGCCACAAAGTGTGACTGTAATTGCGACTGGTTATGACTTATGGGTTCTATCCACTCGGGGAAATTAATTATTTATTTAATTTGATATTTCCATTTCTTTGCTCTGCTGTACACGCAAAGAGCGGCGTTGGTTTCCGCAACACGCAATGCCTCCAAAATTTGGCGAAAAAAGGGTAACAGAATTTTTTAGAACTAAGTTCCCTCTGCCTACCCTGCTACCCGTGTGCGGGATACAGCGCGAACGGCACAGTTATAAAAAATGCACAAAAAGGAAGCGGGATTCTAAATAAGAACCAAGGATTTTATCAAAGCTAGTGACTTTTACAAGTGACCTCAACCTATAATGGGTCTCAGAAAAAAAGAATGGTGAAGGTAAGATGTCAATCGTTCTTTGGGTACCTAGAAACATTAAACAAAGTTGAGTAAAGCTATTTCTATTGAAGGTTACCTAAATGCGGATCTGCTAGCACTAAATGTATTAATGGATATGATTATTTGATAAATTAATATGTTTGTGAGGCCAGTCGTGGCGCAGTGGCACAGGGTGTGACTGTAAAACCGACTGATTGTGGGTTCGATCCCCACTCAAGGAGATGAAATATTTACTTATATTTATATTTCCATTTCTTCGCTCTGGTGTCGAGGCAAAGCGCGGCGTTGAGTTCTGCCACTCAACACGCAATGCCCCCAAAATTCTGCTGTGTGCGGGATACAGCGTGAAGCTAATTTAATTTAATTTTAATATGTTTGTTTGTATGTACTTTGTATTTTTTATAATGTAATTGACAACTGATATTTTATTAAAATGACTTTGATATTCTAGTGAGTTATAATAATAAGTTAATATATATTTTTTGATTTTTTTCTGTTCTAAGTAGGAATTGTAGATACTTTTATATAACAGGGTTGCTAGCTGCACCCTCGTGGTTTATTTGGTTTCACGCACTCTCACCTCACTTCCACACACCAGTGCTTATATATAGAATATATAGCAGTGAATACAGAGATAACCTGGGAACCTAGTGCTTAGACCCGTCCGTTTCTCATTTTCCGCCAAATTCTGAAGGCATTGATGGCGGAAAAAAACCACATAAAGATTGTTTCAATTTGAAGCAGTAGTTCCTGATATTAACACGTTCATCCAAACGTTTAAATTTCTTTTTAATATTTGTATCGGAATAAGTTAATATAACACTTATATGTTGTAGATTAATTTATTTAGCATATCCGACGTATCATATTCGATCAACCCATGTCGATCGACCCCACAATTCCAATCAATCGAAATACAGTAAAAACTCATATCTCAAACAAAAATATATATGTGAAAAAAAAAACATAGCTAAACTATTTGTTTTAAATAGCAAATTTAAAAAAAAAATAAACAAATTAACAAATTTTACTTCAGCAAATTCAGTATTCAAAATCTAAAATCCAACTTCCCACCTTATTTTATAAACATTTTAACATTTCTAAATGCGGCCAGTAAAGCTGAGCTTTGTAATGTTCCGGCCGTTAGCGGAATCTATTCGATCGCATTACAAATAGCTGTTAAATAAAATATTTTTTGAACTATTAGTTCAAATTTGATTTGTTCGGCTGTTTGTAGATATGGATACAATGAGTCGTTTGTATAAAAAAATATTATTAATTTTGTATATCTTTTAGAGGATTTAAGAAGAAGCTTTAAGAAGAGGCCAGTCGTGGCGCAACGGCAGGTGACTGTAAAACAGACTGGTAATGGGTTCGATCTCCAAACTAGGAGATGAAATATTTTCTTAAATTTATATTTCCATTTCTTCGCTCTGGTGTCGAGGTTAAGCGCGGCGTTGAGTTCTGCCACTCAACACACAATGCCTCAAGAATTCGGCAGAAAGTGGGGAACAGAATGTCTTAATACTAGGTTCCCTATGCCCACCCTGCTGTGTCCGGGATACAGCGTGAAGCTGATTTAATTTAATTTAATCTTTTAATTTGAGACTGTCGTGGCATAGTGGCACAAGCGTAGTGACGCGACGGTTGTGACTTTGATCCCCACTCGGGAGAATAAGTAAATAAAATAAACCAGCTTCACGCTGTATCCCGTACACAGTTGGATAGGCAGAGAAAACCTACTGTTATTTTTAACATTTTTAAAGTGTTATTCCACACTTAGGAAAGAAAAATACTTATTTATAAACCGACCTGGTCGGTTTCCAAAAGGCGCGGTTACGTTTACTAAATAAGAACCTAGTGTTCGTGTTACTCAACGCCGCACTTTGCCTCGACAGCGGAGCGAAGAAATGGAAATATAAATTTAAGTAAATATTTAACCTCCTCGAATGGGGATCGAATCCTAAAACCAGTCGGTTCTACAGTCACACTTTGTACCCCTGCGCCACGACTGCCTCTCTCGGGACTCGGGAGAATTGATTATTATTTATTAATATCTTCACTTCTTCGCTCTGATATCACACATCAAAGCATGGCGTTGAATTCTACTACTCAACACTCAACAGATTACCCTGTTATATGCGGGATATATATATAATAATTGAGAATTGAATTGATAGTAAAGTTTTATCAAACTTCCCCGTTTTTTTATATCAATAGGAATAGGAAATAAGATAGTTTTATAAGATAAATATGAAAATTATCAGCCACGTTCCTACAACTTGCCGACAAATACATGAATTGACAAGTGACACCTGTCAATCTGCGCCTAAGGCAAATTACAAGCCCTAACAGATTTATGCCAGTATTTATTCAATATTTCTCATTAATAATATTGCCTCACTTACCCTAAATGACCTGTGATTATATCAAAATGAATAATTTATAACTGTAATATTATTAAATGACAAATCAATACAAAATATAATTTTAACATTTTAAAAGTGCTATTCCACTTTTATATATGTATATTTTTTAGAAAGTTATAAAGATTTGAACTTCGCGAGATTTGAACCCGCGGCTTTTGGAACCGTTCAAGTTCATAAGCTTAGTGACAAAAGCGCTCAGGGGCCCAAACCTGCGACTGTGAAAGCGACAGGTTGTAGGTTCGATTGCCACTCGAGGCAATTTTTTTTTTCATATATCATTCCCTCGCTCTGATAATAAAACAAAGGCGTGGCGTTGAGTTCCGCCATTCACCACGAATATCTTCAGAATTCATCAGGAAACTGGGGAACGGAAGTGTCTTAATTTGAACAGAGCGTCTTAACACTAGGTTCCCACTTCCTACACTGCAATTTACGGGCTACGGCACACAACTAAACAAAAACTATACAATTTTAAATTATTCACCTTAATGAAGATATTGCGTTTTCACGTTCATCAGGTGTCAAAATTAAAAAATAATCATTTGAAACATGTCACAACGTGCAACCTCAAAAAAAAAATTATCAACCACGATTTTAACCCTTCACGTCGGAGTGAAAGTTGACACATTATCACGCGTACCTCGCGTACGTTTGTACGTGACCGATTAAATCGTACAAACCCACCAATTTTAACATAATCCTATAAATGTTGACAATTTTGCACTCTATTGTTTAACAAAATAAAGACATTATTAAAACTTAAATGTCTCAAAATCGTGACTTTCAAATTGGTACACTTTCTAGTATGACGTAGGTGTGAAGACGCTTTCCTGAGAAGCAAAAGCTAACGAGTCAACTTACGTAAAGGAACTGTTGTATAACATATAAAATATCATGTAAAGTAAACGACTGGTAGTTGGCGCAGGGCCCCAAGCACGTGACACTAAACACGACAGATTGTAGGTTCGATTCCCACTCGATGAAATTAAATATTTCATATCTTCTTTTCTTCGCTCTGGTGCTGAAGCAAAGCGCCGCGTTGATGTCTGCCTCTCAACACGCAATGCCTTCAGAATTCGATGGAAAATATGGAACGGAGTATCTTAGCACTAGGTTCCCTCTGCCTACCACGCTGCCTGCGGGATACAGGGTGCAGCTGCTTTTTTTTCAAGTAAACGACTGATAGACAAATAGTCTATTTCAGGTGATAAAATTAAATATTTAGCATATCAATATTCATAATAGCGATTGATTTCTGATTTATACACTAATAATATTCAAATGAGTGGGCAGAACTTAGAAAATAGGAGTCACAAATCAAACCCACTTAGGAAATACATACAGATAAAACCACTCTAGTTACTCTACCAACCACAATCATCTCAATCGTCCTCTAATACTGAACCAACAGTCTGGATAGAGATAACTTCCTAACATTAACCTCTTATTATTGTTAAACAAACTTAACCCAATCTTATCAAAACTTACTTGTCTCAACGTCACAAAGTCGATTTTCTAATGATTTCCATTGAAAATCGATATTAAATTGGCATATGAAATACGATTATAGGAATATAGTTAGAGGAGCATAGGCTGTGTATCCATCGAGTGCTGGTCGAGTCATCATTCGAATAATTCGATAATCGCGTCGACGAGGACCGGCTGTGCGCCTGCGCACTGACCTTTGCTTGAACTTTGAACGTCTTTTTTTTGTTCTGATTCTTGACTTTACGTTTTCTGTCTCATTGTCTCTCTTTTATTTTGAATTTAAATCTAAAATAATAATTTTGGAACCCTGAAGTTTAGGTTAATAAGTTCTTTGATATTATACCTTTTAATATTAAAAGGTTTATTTTGAGTGCCTTTAGAAGTTGTCTAATAATATTTAAGTTTACGTATTTGATACGTTGTAGACCGAAAAAATGAAAATATGAATTTAAGTAAATATTTCGTTTCCTCAAGTGGGAATCGAACCCACACAATCACACGCTTGTACTCCTGCACCTCGACTGACCTCAGGAGCAATTATACTATGAAAATTACTTAAACAGTACAACGTAATTTATGACTACATCGATCGATCATCGATGTTGACATCGACGTCTTCTAATAAGAATATCAAAAATATTATGGCAATCTCTCGCACCTCAGTATAATCGACGCAACCACATATTTCACGCCTTGAATGGTAATTTAAGTATATAAGCTCAAATTTAACAACTTATGAACGTTAAACGCGCGCTAAAAGTACCTACTATAAGTTAATAATAAAAAATATTTTTTTACATAGAAAACAAGATTTCTTAACACCATTTGCAATAGAAACAAGGTGCGTAGAGAATTCGCCTAAGAAAAGACAAATTTTATGAGATAATTTGCGTCCAATTATAAGCAGCGGTTTCAAATTTATTACATAAATAATCAAGTAATCAATTTAAATAAAAAAATATCGTGTATCGTAGTCGTGGCGCAGCGGCACGAAGTGTGACTGTAAAGTCGACTGGTTGTGGGTTCGATCCCACTCGAGGAAATGAAATATTTACTTTAATTTCCATTTTCTTCGCTCTTGTGTTGAGGCTAAGCGCGGCGTTGAGTTCTGCCACTTGACACGCAATGCCTCCAGAATTCGGCAGAAAGTGGTTAACGGAGTGTGTTAACACTAGATTCCCTCTGCCTACCCTGCTGTGTGCGGGATACAGCGTGAAGCTGATTTATTGATTTATATATTTTTTAAAATAAATATTATTTGTTTAGCTCACTGTGCAAAAGCAAAGACTTTGAAAACAATACCGCCGTCACCTTTCCATTTCTACACTTAGTGCTAGATATACATAGATAGATATCAAACGATATTAGCTTTTAACGCCATTCTTTGACTATAAACTGTCACGTTGGATTTATTGAGCGCTGCAATCAGATATTGGCGTGTTTCGTGGGAATTCCATTAATTATTAGCATGAGATAATATAGCAGGTATAAATCCGTTTACGCCTACGAATATTTTACTATTGGAACTTTTCATAATATATCTAACTATTTGAAACTGAAAAGTGTTTAAAATTAATAAAATTCTAGTTTGTTTTGGTATGTTTCTATTCTAAGTTGCGCTAGTCAGCCTCTCAATTTGGTAGATGGGAAACGGAAATGTCTTAATTGAGCACGGAGTATCGTAAAATCGTAAGGTTCCCTTTGCTTCCCTGCTATCTACAATGTGAAATGAAAAAATAATAAAATATTCCATTAAGTACGCATTAACGTTAATCTATTATAATTTATAATTCCATAAAATAATAAATATTTAATTTGGTGTTTGCCAACTATTGCGTTTTGATTTAAGCTGATTCCTATCAATATTATGAATTCTTATTAATACAATCATCACAGATACAATAATCTATGAACTATTAATAGATAAATGAAGGTCCAATACAAATTCACACGGATGTCCTAGAATACATATTTAATTGTGATCTCAAGTTATACCGCTGTCAACACAAGCTCTTGTTCCCCATACAAGAGTATAAAGAGTAGTTTTTTGTCCCGTGTCTGTATCCGACACAAAGCAGGATGCAGAGGGAATCTATTGTTAAGATACTTTGTTCCCCATTTTCCGTTGAATTCTAGAGGTATTGCGTGTAAATAGCGGAACTCAACGCCACGCTTTGCTTTGACATCAGAGCGAAAAAATTAAGATATTAAATATTTTATTGAGAATCGATGTCACAATCTATCGTGTTTATAGTCACATTTTGTGACCCTGCACCACGACTGGCCTCACTGTGGCAATATATTAATTTATATTTTTTACATTTTAAAGTGTTATTTCAAACTTAGGAAAAAAAAATATAGAAACTAAACATAAGAAACTCCCAAGACGCGGGTTCGAATACCGGTACGTTAATTTTTAAATGTTTTTTAAAAAATATTAATTTATATTGATTGTTTCTCATAATACAAGACTCTGCCTAGTTTACATTAATAGCTGACTTCAACTATACTATAAGAAATAGATTTAATTTTTTTTTAAATTCAATTTATAAATTGCCCAAAGCCATTCAATTATTTATTAAGTGGACATTTAAATACTATTAAATTTTAATAAATTACAAATTCATTTTTGCCTGTAAATATTTGAATCAATTATTTAGACTTACCAAATGATTTAAGACGTAAACAGATCATAACATTTTCATATTTTAATATTAATAAGCATCGCGTGGTTCAAAATTTAATTATAAAACAGTTTAGCATAATCCTTAAATACTACATAAACTAGACGTATATCTAACTATTAACATCAAAGTTGACTTTTTATCGCTAGAATATCAACAGCGACATGTAACTTTTGTACGTTACAACTAAAGTTTATATTGCGGGTTCGATTCCCATTCAAGGAATTCGAAAAAACAAATTTTCAACGCTCTAGTGTCAATGCAAAGCGCGGCGTTGAGTTCCGCCACTCAACACTCAATGCCTCCAAAATTCGCCGAAAAGTGTGGAGCGAAGTGTCTTAACACTAAGCTCCCTCTACCCACTACATGCGGTATACAGCGTGAAGCTGAAAAAACATTAATAATAAATTATAATAAAAATATTTAGTAAAGTAAAATGTAACTTAAAAGAAATTCCTGTTATTATTTTTAATTTAAAACCTCAAAATAATCCTGTCTTTTAAAAAAAAATAGTATGTCTTTTTATTTCTTATCTGTCTTAGTCTTAGGGACTAAGTGATGTACCGCCTATTATTTTTGCCGCCAATTCTGTACTATAATAGAACAGAATTGGCGGCAAAAACCAATAATAGCATAAAAAAATATATATTTTTTCAAATATGTATCTCATTTTACTATCCTGTTAGCAGAAAGCAAAGTAAACAACATAAACTAATACAAATTTCGACCTTATTACTATAATTTTATAGTCGAAATTTCTTTAAATAGATATTAGTGGCTAAGATAGGAAGTAAGCTCTATAATCCGTTTATTAACAATGATATCATAATAGCTACGTTCAATTATAACAATTTAGTTTCGATTGAGTTTTAATATATCTGATTAATACTTGTTGTTTAGTCTTTTTGATAGTTTTTTTTTATCAGCTTCACACTGTATCCCGCATACAGCAGGGTAGGCAGAGGGAACGTAGTGTCTAGACACTCCGTTCCCCACTTTCTGCCGAATTCTGGAGGCATTGCGTGTTGAATGGCAGAACTCAACGCCGCGCTTAACCTCGACACCAGAGCGCAGGAATGGAAATATAAATTTAAGTAAATATTTCATCTCCTCAAGTAGGGATCGAACCCACAACCAGTCGGTTTTACAGTCACACTTGGTGCCGCTGCGCCACGACTGGCCTCCTCGGGTTTTTAATAGTTTTTGTTGCTTTATTTAACCTTTGTTGTAAATGAGAGAGCACAAAAAAGTTATAAAATGATTTGTTAAGATTTTCGAAATGTCATACGTGTTTGTATTTTTACTGTACATATAAATTCCATTAATTGTTGTTGAAACAAAAAAAACATATTGTTAATTTTATTCAAAGAAATATTTTTTTTAAGGATAAGATATAAAATTAGTTTTTTTTATTTTTATTTCGTGATGGCGCGATGATGACATATGGCTACAGTGATCAGAGGGCTTGGACGGTTTCCAAGAGGCGCAGGTTCAAATCGCGCGTTTAAATTTTTATGTTTTCAATAACAAAACATTAGAGAAGATGAATATTTATAAAGAAGTCATCTTATCTTATCATCTTATATTGTCTTAATTTATATTTCCATTTCTTCGCTCTGGTGTCGAGATTAAGCGCGGCGTTGAGTTCTGCCACTCAACACGCAATGCCTCCAGAATTCGGCAGAAAGTGGGGAACGGAGTGTCTTAACTCTAGATTCCCTCTGCCTACCCTGCTGTGTGCGGGATATAGCGTGAAGCTAATTTTTTTTTTTTTTTTAAGTCATCTTATGTAGTGCAATCATTTTTTTAATGAGAAATAATATTATCAATAGTAAACTTTTTCTTGTTTAATCAATAAAAAAATTGTTTTGACAGTAACTCAATCGGAGCAAGAGCGTTCGTGTATTGCGCTACTACGGCTGCAGCGTCGATGCGGCCAGTTCCTATGGGTACATGCGGTGCTTCAACTGAAAGATAACCTCGAAAACTCACAGAGGCCTGTCATCGTATGTACTAATCAAGTATTAAGGTGAGAATTTATATTTTGATAATAGCTACTTGTAAAAAACTTCAATCAGCTTTACGCTGTATCCTGTATAGCAGGTAGGCAGAGGGAACCTAGTGTTAAGACACTCCGTTCCTTACTTTCCCTCAATTTTTTCGACGCATTGCGTGTTAAGTGGCGGAACTCAACGCCGGGCTTATCTCGGTGCTAGAGCAAATAAGTGAAAATATTAGGAAATAATAATTCATTCCCTGCAGTGGGGACGAACCCACAACTTAAAAATAAATAAATAAAAAAATAAATTAAA
Source organism: Heliconius erato x Heliconius himera (assembly GCA_013421005.1). Classification (NCBI taxonomy): domain Eukaryota; kingdom Metazoa; phylum Arthropoda; class Insecta; order Lepidoptera; family Nymphalidae; genus Heliconius; species Heliconius erato x Heliconius himera. The sequence goes on along the minus strand of JAATLQ010036392.1, from coordinate 2,822 downwards.
TTAGCTTCACGCTGTATCCCGCACACTGCAGGGTAGGCAGAGGGAACCTAGTGTTAAGACACTCCGTTCCCCACTTTCTGCCGAATTCTGGAGGCATTGCGTGTTGAGTGGCAGAACAGAGTGGCCTCAAAGCATTCAGTAATATATTTTCGGCTGGGAAATGCTTTATACTAAACTAGGGGGAGCGCGCAGCTTCGCCCGCTTATTTGGATTGTTAGGGGTGAATTCTAAAAAAAACACGAAACACGTGTTCAATAAAATATTTTAACAGTCTGAATTAATTTTTTTATAAAAATTCGGTGGCGATTTAAAGATTTTTCCATATAAACTTTAAACCCCTTATTTGAACCCTTAAAATGGGTGAATTCTAAAAAACCAGTCGGAATTTTAAATTTTATAAAAATCGGTGCCGATTTAAAAAAAAATCAATACAAACTTTCAACCCCTGTTTCACTCCTTTAGGGTTAACATTTTTCAAAATCCCTTCTTAGTGGATGTCCAGATTATGAAAATAAACATCTGTCTAAACTTCACGTTTCTACGCACAGCGGTTACGGCTGTGCGTGCGTCTTACCTCAGTCAGTCAGGTACATGTCCTTTTATATATAATATAGATAGTCTATGATTTTCTCAAATCTTTCAACTTGGAGTCGATTATCGATATATCAACTTTAACACAACCAAAGTGAACTAGATATCAATATTAATATATCAAATTTGATTTCCTAACTGTTAGTAATGCCTACACAAACATTAGTCGTTAAACTGCGTTTGACCAGCCTCTAAATATTGAATAATAAATCTAAATTAAGTATATCCACGACTATATTTCATAAGAATCAACTAAAACCACAATACAGTTCATTATAAATTAGCATAGATTTGCCTTTGATAAAACATAAATCAGCTTCTCGCTGTTATACCATATATAGCAGGGTGGGCAGAGGGAACCTGGGAACCTAGTGCTAAGACACTCCGTTTTCATTAAGACTTTTATTATGTACATCATAGATTCGTCTATATTAGGTTTTTTTGTTTTTTTTCCTCTCAAATTCAAATTCAAATAATTTTATTCATAATAAGAAGTTACATGCTTCATTTTTTGAACGTCAAATAATTTACCACCAGTTCACTAAAGTTAATGCCTCAGACCCGAGAAGAACCGGCGCAGAAACGAGGCGGGACCTATTTTTTTAAAATCAATTTTAAACAAATACATTCTAAATATCTGTGACAATGATACCTTTGAAACAGACTGGAGCGAGCATTTCATTCCCAAGGTGTGTTATCATTTACAAAATCATTAATTTGGTAACAACCTTTAACACACAAAAGACGTTTGTCTTTTCACAATTTTTTTAAATCGTGATATAGAAAATTCTTTGACGTTTTTTGGGATCCTATTGTAAAAGCGTACACATTGTCCCATAAAAGAATTACGAATTCGATGCAACCGAGTTACAGGTGCACCAAGATTTCTTTAAACTTTTGCCTTAAGGAGTCTTTAGGGCCTAAGTTCTCTTCACACTGCATCCTGCAAATAGCAAGGTAGGCTTAGGCAATCTGGAAACCTAGTGCTAAAACACTCCGTTCCTATTAAGACTCCTTCCTTTCTGCCGTATACTGTAGGCATTGCGTGTTGAGTGGCGGAACTCACCGCCCTTAGGAAAATCAAAATATTACGCTCTTACAGTTGCACGACAGGCATCAAGTATATAGTGCTGTATGTAAAATAAATGAAAAAAAAATATTTCAATAATTAGTCCTACAATATAATTAAACATAAAACAACCAAACAAACTCATATTACATTTCTCCATACATCATCCACCGAAGTGAGACGTCTCTGTAGGTAACTAATCGTAAGCCCAATTTTCACGTCTTCCCGTCCATACATTTATGTATGTAATACATACATATATAGATATATACGTGGTTTAAATAATTGCGTGAAGCGGGAAAGATGAAGTGATTTTACCCTCGATCGCTAGATTGCTATGGTTTCGTTGTATTAATGGGCAATAAGAGATTCCGATGGAAACGGTTATTATGTACGATGTTTTGAGTGCTTTCGTGATTTACTTCCCATAACTTAACTCAACTCGAGTGAGATGTTACTCGCGAAATTGCTTCGCGTTATTTAGTAGACAATTTTGTATAGGCGGTCAATCAATTATGTATATACATGTAATGGTTTCTACGTATTACTGTCAAATTATGTTTTATCGAATTAAAGGCCAGTCGTGGCGCAGAGGCACAAAGTGTGATTGTAAAATCGACTGATTGTGGGTTCGATCCCCACTCGAGGAATTATATATTTACATTTCTTCGCTCTGGTGGCGAGGTTAAGCGCGGCGCTGAGTTCTGCCACTCAACACGCAATGCCTCCAGAATTCTGTAGAAAGTGGGGAACGGAGTGTCTTAACACTAGGTTCCCTCTGCCTATCTATATGCTGTGTGCAGGATACAGCGTGAAGCTGATTTTATTTCAATAATTTACACAATAATCAAATAAAACTTTTATACGACGTTCAACATAAACGCAAGTACATTCGAAAGAGAATATATTTTTTTAGAACTGGCTTTTAAAGTTTAATGCGCAATCAAAATATATCATCGGTGGTAAATATTGCATAGTCTGGGTCCGAGCTGGTTTTTTAACCGATGTAAAATGTAAAAGTGCCTTGTTGGATTGTTCATATATATATATATATATATATATATATATATATATATATATATATATATATATATATATATATATATATATATATATATATATATATATATATATATATATATATATATATATATATATATAT
>JAATLQ010036391.1:0-37846 GCA_013421005.1 Heliconius erato x Heliconius himera | reverse complement strand
TGGGCCACGTCAGTATACTGTAGTATTAGATAGTAGTCGAACTTAGATATATTTAGTACAGCGCGGCGCGCATGGGGCTGCACGCCTACGCCGCGCCCGCGCTCGCCGGCGCCGCGCTCTTCTGCGAGCTGGCCGCGGCCGGCGAGTGGGCCACGTCAGTATACTGTAGTATTAGATAGTAGTCGAACTTAGATATATTTAGTACAGCGCGGCGCGCGTGGCGCTGCGCATGGGGCTGCTGCTTAGATAGTAGCAGAACATACGTTTGATTTAGTAATGCGCGACTCTGATAGTGTTTGTATGTTTGTATCGATTCAGTGGAAGTTAAAATCAAATCAACAATATTTAATGATGTGATTTAATATAATTCCCCACTTAGAGTTTCTTTAGAGATTTTTTGTGTAAGATGTTATAACCTAGTGTCACAATTTTCGTAATGTCGAAGTATTTAGCATAACTATTGATAGGATTTTCATTTTGAACAAAAAACAATTTATGAGCTTCGCGCTCTATCTCGCGTATTGGAAAAAAGAAAACCTAGTTTAAGACACTCCATTCCCGATTTTTTTCTGAGGTTCACGAGACATAGCGCATTGTGTGGCGGACTTCAACGCTGCGTTTTGTCTTGTTACCAAAGCGAGGAAATAGAACCACAACCTTTGTGATTACAGTCACACGCTGTGCCATTGTACTAAAACGGCCTCTACCAATAATCAAGCCCTCCTTTTACGGAAACAGCAGCAGGAGGCAGCGCTCCTTTTACGGAAACAGCATATACAAATATTTCAAACCCATAACTAAAGAAATTAATCAAGAACTTAACAGCTTAGACGTAGGATGGCGTTTTATTTTTAAACGACAACTATATTATTATTAATTATATTTGAAAAAATCACTTTTTCATTTTTGACAAAAAAAAATGTTTTAAGCTTTTATGGAGTAGTTAACTATGGTTTCTTAAAACTATAATTTCATTTAAAGTGGCGCTGACACTTCCACCCTGTATAATAATTTTATTTCATATTTTCTCTCTTATCTTTTCACAGGTATTTACAGTCAGTGTGGCGAGTTACAAACATCTTCGCCCTACAGCGAGTCTACCAAGTAGTCATATACTGTGTCATAGCAACTATATTTAGATATCATTTGTTCGTGTGGAGTGTTTTCTCACCTAAACTTCTCTACGATTTCGTTGCAACCGTGTTTTCTATACAAGCCTTGTCCACTATCGGAATAATTATATTATTAACTCACGCAACCAGCCGTATCGCCAAAATATTCGCATATAAAACGACATTGTGATATAAATTTAGACAAAGAAATAAACTACTTTTAAAACGAAAACCATATGTCAAAGTCAATATTGCGTTCGGCCATCTTGTTTTTGAAAATGGCGCGTTATTATTGCAAGAAAGTAAAAAGTAGCGGGCGATGTTTGTTCTCTATTTTTTTTATATTTAATTGAAAATGTGGTGTTTTATAATAGTTGTTATTTGTTCTTTTTTTATATTAAAGTATTATTTGTTTTTTTTTATATATATATAAATACATAGCTTATTCATATTGTTACTTGATTATGTATTTTTAAGGCATTCCATCATATATATGTAGACATATCCCACTTTTTAATTATATTTGACTAATTGTTGTAGTATGGCTAGTCTAAAATAAAATGTAAATACCATTAATAAATAAAGTATGTTTATTAGAGAAAATTAGAAAAAATGTTTCGATAGCTACGAAAAGTATAGAATGAATATTTGTAATTTTTAATTATATTATCTTTACTCGCACCGTTGTAGTATTCAAAAAAATAAGCCATATCCAATTTAATACGACATATTATAAAATTTATACTTTACTGAGGTACCAGTTCATTGAGACCAGTCGTGGCGCAGCGGTACGAAGTGTGACTGTAAAACTGACTGGTTGTGAGTTCCATCCCCACTCGAGAAGATGAAATATTAACTTAAATTTATATTTCCATTTCTTCACTCTTGTGTCGAGGTTAAGCGCGGCGTTGAATTCTGCCACTCAACACGCAATGCCTCCAGAATTTGGCAAAAGTGGGGAACGGAGTGTCTTAACACTAGTTTCCCTCTGCCTACCCTGCTGTGTGCGGGATACAGCGTGAAGCTGATTTTTTTTTTATACTTTATAAAATATTGTACTAAATTTGATTATTCATCATTAGTTATGTAATATTTCAATTTAGCATGTATTTGTGATGAAAGTTATGAACAATTGACTAAGTCAAGAAGTTACTTGATATTTTTGATATTTCAAAATAAATAGAATAAAACAAATTATTTTCAATGCTTTTTATTTCGTTACATAGTACCACTTTGACCTACCAAACCAATGATTACAATTTAAAAAAAAACTATTTTAAACTAGCAATAATTTTCAAAGTAAAATGGCAAAAAGTTAAATAAAATAAACAATATTAAGAAATTAGGCTCAGCTATGTAATACATTATTATGATTAGATAGAAGCACCGAGGAATAAAAATATAAAACATATATTCTTTAGATTTATACCAAAATTCGTTTTTTATAATAAATTTTAGCATCAAACGCTATTATTCATATTTTTATTTACTAGCCAAAAAAAAATCACATGCATTACCTCAACTCATTGAAAAAGAAAACTAAAATTTAGAACAAAAAATCTAAAAAGGACTGGCTACATGAATTTACATTTGGAATGTAAATAATTTTTCAAAGCGTAAAACGTATCAAAAAATATTATTTTTACTTTTTTATATTTTATGTTTATTTAAAAATAAACCTTAAAGGTTTTATATTATATATACGAGGGATACTTATAAAGCTATAATACAGATTTTTGGCACTGCCTTTAAAGAGTAACAATGAAATGAATATATAAAAAAAAAAGAAATGAAACAAATAGTTTTCATTACAATGGTACCTTTTAATATCTAAATTAACCTAACCTACAACCCATTTATATAATAAAAAAATACACATTTGCCATTTATTGCAAGATTGTCATTAAAAAACTGGAAAAGCGCGAGTCGGGCTCGCTCACCGAGGGTTCCGTACAGGAATTGGAAGTCTCGAGTTTTTACTGAAATTCAAACTTTGCTTAGCCAGAGCCCTTTCAAACTACTACTACCTGTTGATGTTAGGTGCTAAATTTCATAATTCTAGGTCACCTGGAAGTGACTTCACGCCAAAACACCGTTTGACTCTATTTAGGGCCCAGGTTCAACCTCATATGGAGTACTGTTCTCATCTCTGGGCCGGTGCACCCCAGTATCAGCTTGAACCATTTGATCGCATACAACGTAGATCCATTCGAATCATTGGGAGCCAATGATCTGTTAAAGGCTTGACACTTTGGCTTTGCGTAGAGACGTCTCCTCGCTGTGCATTTTCTACCGCATTTATCATGGCGAGTGTTCTGAAGAACTGTTTGACCTGTTACCTGCGGCTGAATTTTCTAACCACACAGTACGTCACAAGTTAAAATCATCCACACCATCTGGATACGTGGCAATCCACTACTGTGCGGTTTCGTAGGAACTTCCTTCCATTGTTTCCAGGTCGATATGACATGGGTGCCGTCCGGCCGGCAACGCATCTGTAGCTCCTCTGGTGTTGAACGGGGTCGCGGGCGGTGGTAATCACTTGCCATCAGGTGACCGAAAAGCTCGTTTGTCTTGTTCTTTTCCATAAAAAAAATAGATCTGAGTATATGGTTTGAATTTCAACTCGATATCTCCAAGCGTTTCTGAGATAAAGGCTCTTGACAGACAGACGGACAAAGAAGTGATCTTATAAGGGTTCCTTGTTTTCCTTAAAAAGTATGAAACCCTAAAAATACAATATGACTTTATATATATTTCTTTTTTTAATGTTGTAATTATATGTCATTTTATATAATTTTTACCAATACTTTTTAATGATATTTTATTTTCTAATATATCAATCTTGCAATAACTACATTTTTTTTGTTCTAAGTGCTGCAGCATCGAGACGGAACTCAAATATCTAGTCAAAAGAAATGCACTTTCTAGGCCGAGGACGCTAAAAGATATCTTTTTGGAATTAGTCACGTCAAAATGCAGCAAAAGCAAGCAAATTTAATAATAAAAAAGTTTAAAATTTAAGAAAAATTGATTTATGTCACATTTTGACTTAACTATATACAAAAAATGAAATCCCACGTCGTACATATTTTTTTCTTCAACTGTGGTTTCTTTTTTTTCAAGATTTATGGACCCTAAAATTTACGTAGAAATAAAAAATAGATAATTTTAGATAAAGTATTTTTTTTTTAATAAAAATATTTTTTTCCATTTCTGTCAATGTACCCACCTGTTACCTTTATTGTAAGATAAATAAGAGGTAGTATATAAAGCTAAGAACTAAATTAATAAATTTGATATTTTTTTGTTTTATTTACTGATCAATTAGTAAAAATAATTTAAAATAACTAAATAATATCATACAAAAAAATAAGAAATAATTACACTTTTAAATACATTTAGGTATATAGAAAATAAAATGATAGATTATATATACCAACCAATAAGAAAAAAGACAGATACAAACAAACATCTAGATTTAAGAGAAAGATTCGGATTTTTTGAAATAATATATAATAATAAACTTGAATAGTTATTAAAAATTAGTATTACTAATTTTGTTATTATCAGCTACCTCTCATCCCATATCCATTAATATATATATTTTTTTTAGATTTTTATTTTTACAATTTGACTATTTGAGTAGTAGCGCTAATATATATATAGCTAACAACTAATTTATACAAAAATAAAATAATAAGAATGTCGACAACTGAAAAATTATAAAAAAATATTTTGAACAATATCAAAAATACGTTTAATATAGTTTTTTTAAAATAAAAACAATAAAATTGAAGAGATACATGGTTTAAATATTTTTTTATAACTAAGTCAGATAAAAATACAAAAATAATCAAATTGAAATTATATACTGTATAATATTTTAGCATTTCAAGTAAATTAGAAATATTGATCCTATAATATGAGATACATTTAAAAAAAAAACTTTATTAAATATATATTTTGTTTAAACAGATATTTAAATACATAACCAAAATACGTTAGCTTTTACATATTACCGCTACTTAAATGTAAGATATAACACAATATATGGATTTTATTATATATTTTCATTTACCCGTCTAACATAAGTAATGTAGACAGGTAAAGATGAGTGAAACTGGTTGTTTTGAAGGATTTTCGCTTAGTTGATCCGGTCATATTTTCTGAAAAAAAAAGTTAATATTTATATATACAAAAAAAGATATCAGTCAATATATTTGTCTTTATTATACGACATCCATTTATTTCATTGGAATAATTCTTTTTAAATAAAAACAGTGAAATGTTGTTTCAATATTGCAAATGAAAAATAAATGTACTATAGCTGTACGTAAAAAAATTAACAACGACAAAGTTACACGCTATTTCACGCATAGCAAGGAAGCCAGAATAAACTTAGTGATAAAACACTTCTCTTCCCGCGGAACTGAACCCCGCGCTTCGTCAAGCAGAACATTGAAACAAAATAAATTCAAATATAATCCCTCCTCATGACATGTATTCCATATAACTGAATTAGTATATTTCAATTAATTTTTAAAAAATACCATATATCACGAAATTGAAAATCAAACAGCAGTATAATACTTATTTAGAAAACGTATAAAAATTTGAACGCAGCGGGACTCGAACCCGCGCCTCCTGGAAACCGACCAGGTCGGTTTTCTAAATAAGTATTTTTCTTTCCTTAGTGTAGAATAACACTTTAAAAATGTTTAAAAACAGCAGTATATTTGGTAAAAAAATATATAAAATATATAAACTATAATGCAATTATGTGAACTAAAAAAAATTAAAAAGGAATATAATTAAAAGACATAGTTACGAGGCCAGTCGTGGCACAGCCGCAAGCGTGCAACGCTACAGGTTGTGGCTTCGATTTCCACTCGAGGTAGTCATATATTTAATATTTTCATTTGTTCGCTCTGGTGTCGAGGCAAAGCGCGGCGTTAAATTCCGCCACTCAACGGACAGTATTTCTAGCTTTCGCAGGAAAGTGGGGAGCGGAGTGTCTTAACACTGGGTTCACACTGTCTACCCTGCTAAAAGCGGGATACAGCGTGAAACAGAAAAAAAAGTATATTTACAATTGTAATCACTCGGACTGCATCTTGTAGCGGTACACAAGCACGCTGGCGACACCCACCAGCAGACTCAAAAGCAGGGAACCCCATACAAACATCTATTAAAAAACAAAATATTAATATTAAAATAGTCATAATTGCATTTAATAGGACAAATTGGATAAAGTTAATTGTTAATCATTTATATAAAAGAAAAGTAATTTAATAAACAACAGTTTACTATAATTTCAAAATTATGCTATACTACACAGAAACAGATAAATATCTGCGATAGAGATGCGAGTGGTACTTGTCGACTCGAGTGCTTCGTATCAAATGAACCTATTAATTTCAAATTTTCGGATATTTTCCTTTATTTGTTCATACAATGAGCGGTAAAACAAAGCATAAACGTTATCGTAACGCATATTTTTTGATTGTGCTGATCTAAGTTAACGCGATAGATAAGCTGTACTTAATTATTTTTTATACTCCAAAAATCTAAAGAGATCCCAGTAATAACTTTAGGGAATCCTGTAAAAGATATTTAAGATAAATTTCAATATGATACCTCCAACCAACTTGATATACGGATAATATGATGATAGTCGGATAGTCACTCAAACTAAGTGATCCTATAAAAGTTAAGTTTTTTCTTTTTAGATACAAAATTCTAAACAAAAGAACTATAAAAATAAGTAAAACTCACCTTAGCTCTGGACGGCTTATCGGGCGACGGTTTTGGTGAACCACCACCAGGTGAAGTACCCAGCATCCGTTTAGCTAATTTACGTTCTACCGATCTATCTCTGCTCTCTTTCATTTCACATTTATTTAGTTCTTTCCTAACAGCCAGATCCTCTGGAGCGGCTGCCGCCGCAGCCCTAGCGGCCTGTAGGGCTTCGGCATTGCGACCCATTGCGGAAAGAATACGGGATTTACGGTATAGGGCTTTGGGATTGTTTGGTTGGCATGTCAGTACTCGTGTAACGGCCTATAAGTACAAATTAAAAAAATATAGCTTGTAGGCAGAGGGAACCTAGTATTGGGACACTCCCCACTTTCATCCAAATTTTCCTGACATTGTATATTAAGTGGAACTCAGCACCACGCTTTGACTACCGGAGGGAGAAAATAAAAATATTTTAAATATAGTATTTTTTACAGCCAAATCATTAGCTAGCTGTAAAAAATATAAAATTAGATCAGTATCCACAACGTCACGACGGCCCATCTGCAAATTATAAGTACGAAACAGTAATAAATAGTTTAGCTATAATAATATAACTAAAACATACATATACGTCTTTCAACATCCCAAAATGTAAACTGGCTTCATTTTGAAGTAGGTTAGATCTTTTACTATATGATAATCAAATCATACATTTGGTAGACCCATTACATACATTATTTTTTATTATTTTTTTTAGCTTCACGCTGTATCCCGCACATATATAGGTAGGAAACGCGGAACTCAACAGGTAGAGGGAGATCTCGGTTGACCTTCGAAAACACAGTATCAAAGATACTGGAGGAAGGTCACGTATAAAGCAAGAGGATCCCCCGGAGGCCATATATGAGGAGTTAATGACAGTGGACGAGGCGAAAGAGGTATGTAGAGACCGTAGCGTTTGGCGCTCCGTTCTCTCTGACTACCCCGCTAGGGATACAGCGTTAAGGTAGTTTAGCTTATTTTTTTTTATTTTTATATTTTTACTTATTGTTATTTACAATTACTTATTTATCATTCCAATTCATTGGAATTGAATCTCTGAATCTCTGAATAATACAAAAGAGAAATTACATAATTGGATAAAATCTAGACACAAAGAAATCTACTTATTGAGGCCGTCGTGGCGCAGTAGGATAGACGAGTGTAAGAGCGTTGATTGTCGGTTCAATACCCACTCGGAGGAATGATAATTACTACATGTCCCGTTAACCACTCTAGTAGACTAAGTTGTGCATTGTGTTCCACCGCTAAACACGCAACATTTCAAAATTTCTGCGGAAAGTGAGTAACGGATTCTCCGTTACTACTTAACATTAGGTTCCCCCTACGAAAAGGTCTGCGAAATCAATTTATTATTATGGCAACATCACCCAATAATACCAATAGATGTGGATTCTAATGTCAAAAATACAATTTCTTAATTCTTTTGAATTAATTAAACATTAGAGAGACTATGCCATATAGTATGACAATATTACCCTTAAACATTACAAAGTAATAAAAAAATAATAAACAGTTAAAAAAACCTAAGCTAAACAAACCACAAAAAATTTTGCATTTTAATTAGTGATTTCCGTCGTGGCGCAGCGGTTGTGGATTCGATTACAGCTCGAGAAAATGATTTAGTTTCATATCCTCGCACTGGTATCAAAACAAAGCGCGGCGTTGAGCTGAGCACTCTACACGGAATGTCTAGAAAATTGGACGGAGTTTGAGGACCATAGTGTCTTAACATTAGATTCCTTCTGCCTACATTGTAAAGCTAAAGAAAAAAAAGATAAAAAAAATATACCTGTAAAGCAGCTTCATAAGCGCCCGCCTTCAACTGAGCGGCGGCCATGTTATTATGTACTCGGAGACGTTCCTCCAACAGAGAGTGTAGAGCATCAGAGGTGGCCGCCATCTCCCCGGAGGGCGTGGGGTCGGAGATGCCTCCTTCACTCTCATCCAGAACGTCCAACGCGCGCCGGTACAGCTGTACGGCGAGCTGCGCCTCCCCTCGCCCGTACCACCAGTTGCCTCGACAGCGACGGCGGATGCTAATAAATATAATAAATATTCACTTATGTAATTACAATAGTATTAAAATAATAAATATTGCAATAAAAAAAGCTGAGTGACGGTTCTTAACGCTGTGCTTTATCATTCGAAAACGAAGAAATTGAAATAATTTAAATCCCAGTCCCGCGGGTGGGTAGTCATCACATTTATGGTTAGACCCACGGCCCACTGCTTTAGAAGTCTTACTAGTCCATCTTATCTATACTAATATAATAAAGCGGAAGACTTTGTTTGTTTGTTTATTAGTTTGTACGTTTAAATGCTAAGATCTCTGGATCTACTGGTAATTTTTGTTTCTTTTGTATGAAAGATATATTCTTCAAGAGTGCTTTAGGCTATATAACATTATGATGTAAGTCTTAGTTAGTCTTAAATAACGAAATAGCAATATTAATTAAAAAGTAGTAAATTATATGCAAGTACATTGTATAACAGAAATATTCCATTTTATTATGTCTAAAGAAAAGTCCACGACACTGTATATCTATCACTTATAAATAAATCACAATAACGCATTTTGTGACAAAAAATAATTGAAAATTGCAGTGATATTACACCGATTTTTATTTTACAAAGATATTGAAACTTAGTTGCGAAATGTATTTGATCATTAAGAAAGTTTTATAAAGATAAAACATCAAACTCAGTTTTTATAGTATGTAATTTGGAAGTATACTTTTCGAGAAAATGTAAAATTAAATTATTTAACGCTGAGTTTACATCCGCAAGCCTAGGCGTGACTCGCGCAAGGAGCGCCCTTGCTACCGATGACATCCTCTTAAGCAGCCATGCAGTGCTTGCACTTTCTCAGAATTATGAAAAAACTTTGTTCATGATTGAATGGATCAATCTGTTGACAAATACAGTACAATAAAAGTATTATAGGTGATATGCGGGCGAAGCCGCGAGTATGCCGCTAGTAATAAGATATTATCATTTTAATTTGTTTAGCCAATACTTTAATCTCCAATGTAATAATTTTCCTATGTAATAATAAAAAATAAAAATCTTATCAGAATTTAAACAGAATTTTATTATTAGTCATATGTATATATTTATCCATTAATATTATTTTATTGATTTAGAAATATTCACTGTTCATTTTTTCTTCAACAATTATCATTTATTAAATGGTTTCTTTATATGCTTATATCATAATAACAAATAATTAAACAACATTTTTATCAAAAATTATTGCTGCATCAAATATTTTTGTTATTATAATTATAAATAAAGGGATTAAAAATAGTGAAATACATTCTATAATATTTCTTAAGCATAGTAAGAAAAAAATATTTTTAGAAAACATATTACTCAGAGAGTTTAGTCTTTTTTTACACATTTTCTAAGCCTAGTGAAGAGAATATTTTATTTGCTCATTCAAATTTTATTAGCCGGTTACAGCTTTGTGAGGAAACAGATAAGATATTCAACCTTGACACCAAATTGTCAATTCAAATGTATTCATATATTCTTTTAATTCTATAATATGGAAGTAACCATTTTGTGATAAAAAATATCAATTAAATTATAAATTCTATTATATCCTTTTAGCTTAACATTTAATTTTGCAAATAGAATAGGTAGGAATTAGGTATTAAAACATCAAGTTCATCATTTACTGTCCAAGTTCATGACGCTGGGAGCTGAGTTTTAGAACTTAACACCGCATTTTGTCCATCAGAATGAGAAAAATAAAAGAACATTTTTGCTCAAGTGGGGATTGAACCTACAACCTTTGTGTTTGTAGACACTATTCCACTACACAATAATGGCCTCAATAATAATGCCAGCATAATTTTGTTCCTACAAAAAGTAGTAAAGTACAAAATGCATGTGTAAATGTGGATGCGTAAAAAGTAAAAACATTTACTTCAAATATGTTAATATGATATGATATTTCACTGCATATTAAAAATAGGTTTTTATGTGCTTGTTATTACAATTTTTAGTACTAGCATTTGTTATCCTTTTTTATTTCAAAACAATTTAGCAAGAGATATTTTTTCTATTGTTCTCTTTACTGGTATTACTTTAAATATTTATTTAGAAAATATATAAAAATTTAAATGTAGCGGGACTCGAACCCGCGCCTCCTGGAAACTGACCAGGCGCACTGACCACTAAGCCATATATTCTCATCAAACTACGTTGAAATTTGTATACACTTGTTACAACTTATTTATAGCAAATAGCATTCTATCTTGCCCGACGATAATTCATAGTAAATATCTTTGGGTAGTGGAAATTTGTAAAAATCTCCCAACAGAGATGCTAACAACATAAATAAGTTTTAATAAGTATTTTTCTTTCCTGAGTGTTAACACTAAGAAATTATAAAAAAAATTATTACTTTACTTGTAGTACTATTGTACTCTTTGCAATCAACCAATGTATCTTTAATCAGATTAGCTGGATATTTTTTTCACTTATTCTTTTAACTGCCAACAGTTAAAAATGACTATAATAATTTTGGCTAGATTTATTTATGGTTGTTTATTTTAGATGCCATTATCTCAAATTAATCAATAATATTTAGCCTCACATAACATGTCCCATTGCAAGCGTGAGGTGTGGAGCAATTTTATTAAGCAAACATTTTTTATGATTAAATAATTTTTCCATATCTTAAACAATTATTCTTTCGCACATATAATAAAACATTAATATTAGCTCACCCAATTTCCATTTTTTCTGCAATTGGTAAAGTTTCATGATCAGGTTCTTCTGCCCAATCGTGGAGTTCTAATCTGGCTTCTAACCATGTGTCAGATCCAATTGGTGCTCCATTATACTTAGGGCTGTCCACTTCCCCTACTAAGCCAAGACTTTCACCTGGTTTAAGACCCATTTCTCCATACGCAAATCTAGGTGCAATTTGCAATAAGCATACTTCTCCTTTGTACATGAGAGTTAAAGCTAAGTCCAACCCTTGCAAAATCTACAAATACAATCATTTATAAGTGTATACATAATGGATATATAGCACTGTACATTTATAGAATATGAATAAACCAATTTAAGATTATAATCTAATCAACTATTACATATAGGTAACACAAAACATATATAATCAGTTAAATAAATAAAATTGACACCTCATTATCTCCCAAATAAATTTTAAATAGTTCTCGTTTCTCAATAAGATCTTGACTGTCATCACGTAATTTAAGTTCATAGCTAATTCTACATATATCACTTCTTTGTGGTCTAGAGCCATTTGATTCATCGCCTTGCTTTAATATCTAAAAAAATATTCATATGTAATAATAATATGATAAATTTTATTAACAAAACAGTTAATACTGTGTAAAATTATACTTTTTTTAATAGTGAGCCTGATCCTAAAACATCTTGCCAATCCTCAGGTGGTTTCTCTCCTTGTTTTTCTTTCTCCGCAGCAGCTGCTTCAGCTAGTTTGGCCTCTTCGATTTCGTGTGCAGCAGCCGCAGCTAAATCTTCGAAAGAACTACTTTCGGATTTGTCTACTAAAGTGGGCTCTCCTTCACTCATCTGTAAATACGATATACAATCTCGTGATCTACGTTTCACATTTACTGCAACTACGTAACTAACAAGTTTATCAACTTATGTTTTGAATTTTTTTAGAAGTTATAATCTAGCTACTAGTGTGTACTCGATCTCAAGTAATATACTTACGTTTCTAGTTTATTTATCACAGATATTTTCTTTTATTATTTTTATTCCCGTACAAAAAATAAACAATGTCTTTAACACATGACATATAAAAATTTAATTGTGTCCATTATCTACATACTATGATGACAATTCAACTTTCTGAAATTTGACTTTTTGCTTGAATGAAATTATTAATATCATCTGATTTTTTTTATTTTATATTTACTTATAAATAATAATTTATGAATTAAAATAAATTGGTATATTAAATTTTGAACTTCCACTACCTAAATCAGTCCATAATATTTTCCAACCATAAAGTAAATAAATTTTATATTTTTATTATAAGCATGTAACATACATAAGTACTTAATAATCTTCCTGTATTTTCTATAGCCATAATTGTAGTAAGATAATATTAATTGCTTTTAATCATATAAAAAATATTATCTATTCATGTTTTTGTTGTTTTTCCATTTCCATTTCCTAAAAGGTAATGTCACAATGACATTGTAAAGTGTCAAAAGAATTGAAGGTTCTGAAATCTGAATTCTTGAACTTGTCTTTATATATTTGCTGAAAGGAAAAGCTTAAGAAAAAAGTCTACTAAAATTATTAATATGCAGAAATATGAAAAATTGGAAAAAATCGGAGAAGGAACTTACGGAACTGTTTTCAAAGCAAAAAATAAAGAGACGCATGAAATTGTAGCACTGAAGCGAGTGAGATTAGATGATGATGATGAAGGTGTACCGTCTTCGGCTTTACGTGAAATTTGCCTTTTAAAAGAACTGAAACATAAAAATATAGTACGTCTATATGACGTATTGCATAGTGAGAAAAAATTAACTTTGGTTTTTGAACACTGTGATCAGGATTTGAAAAAGTATTTTGATAGTCTCAATGGAGAAATAGACTTGGATGTAGTAAAATCATTCATGTATCAGCTTCTTCGGGGTTTAGCTTTCTGCCATAGCCATAATGTTTTACATCGTGATTTGAAACCACAAAATTTATTAATTAATAAAAATGGTGAACTAAAATTAGCTGACTTTGGTCTTGCTAGAGCTTTTGGTATTCCTGTGAAGTGCTATTCTGCGGAAGTTGTAACTCTTTGGTACAGACCACCTGATGTGTTATTTGGAGCCAAGTTGTATACTACAAGTATAGATATGTGGTCTGCAGGTTGTATTTTTGCAGAGTTGGCTAATTCTGGTAGACCTTTGTTTCCTGGTTCTGATGTTGATGATCAACTCAAGAGAATTTTTAAGTTACTAGGTAAGTAGGTTTGTTTTTATTCTATTAAATATTATTATTTTATCCTAAACCAATTGCATTAATTGCACATTTATAGGTACACCAAATGAAGACACATGGCCTGGTGTTACACAGCTGCCCGATTACAAACCATTAGCAGCTTACCAGCCAAGTCTAGGACTTGCTCAAGTAGTGCCAAGATTACCAGCTAGGGGCAGAGATCTTCTTGCCCGTCTCCTCACTTGCAACCCTGCATTAAGAATGCCTGCTGATGATGCAATGGCTCATGCTTACTTTCATGATTTGAATCCATCAGTGAAGAATGACAGATGTTAACAATCAATACACCCTTACAAATGTACCTCAGAACTATTATTGAGGGTTAAGAATGATGACAATGATGAGGTACAGTGTTGTGATGATGACTCTTAGATATTTAAATGTGGTTTGTGTATGTAGCTTTACAAGGTGTAACACAGGTGTGATAAATTAAGGTGAGAGGGAATCTACCGTCAAGACACTCCATTCCCCACTTTCTACCCATAATCAGGACTTTTGTCTTGTAATTAAAGTGAAAAAATTTTAATAATTTATTCCTCTGAGTAGAAATTAAACCCAAAAGCATTGCATTCACACTTAGATGCTGTGCTATGACATCCTCTTATTATTATTATTAATATTTCAATATTAGATATTAATGTACTTAACTCCCTCTATACATATTTAAATGTATTGATATTAATTGTATTGTATAGAATGTCCTAATAATATTAGGAAAGTAAAATATTTATTAAAAAAGATATTAAAAGTGATAGGAAAAAGGATTGTACTGGGATAGTAATTATGAATACTTAACATCGCTAAATAATATTACTATTGTTTTATTTTGTTCTATTATAAAGTTTATTTAGTATAATTTAAGTGAACGTAAACTAGTCTATATTATATATTTATTTAATTTATATTGTTGTAACAATGTTTGTTTTTTTATTTTTTGTTTTTGCTTCTATTAAAGAAATATTTTTTTTATTTATACAGTACCAGTAGTGTAATTAAGATAATGCTTTTAAGTAATAAAATTGATGTTATAAGTAGAAAATATATTATGTAGCTTTTAAAAAAACATTTATGTACATAGATGAGACAATCATTTCTGTAAATGTTAAATATTTTGTCTGTATTATGAATTGCTCTAAAAATGATCTCAGAAAATTAAAAACTTAAGTAAAAATTGTTGACTTGCATTTATAATAATAAACAGATGATGATGAAGGTTTTTGTAGAAGTAAAAAATATAGCTTTTCATAATAAAACTTTTTATTGATTATAACATTTCCATTTCAGCTCTTTTTCTTTTTCTATGATTAGCAACCATATTCGCAGTTGTTAAAGGGCAATCTCCACGTTTAAGCCACCCCGAAAGGGCTCTTTCTGTGATAATAGCTGCCCCAGTGCGGTCTCTCTCACTTGAAGACAATGGTTGCAATGCACTTATACAATCTGTGGCTACACTGGCAGACATTATCATTCGAAATCTTTGCCTAAATGTCTGCAATAAATATCAAATTGTTATAAATAGTAAAGTATTAATCAGATATATCACACAACGTTGGTGGAGGAAACCTGGTGTTGAAACATTCCATGCCCCATTTAACACCTAATTTTCGAGACATTGCCTGTTGAGTTATGGAACTCCACATTGCTTTGTCTTCTTGCCATAGTGAGGAAATGAAAATAATTCATCCCCCAAATAAGAATCAAAACCAATGCATTACATTTACAGTTGGGCATTGTGCAGATGGGTAAGGAGAACCTATAATGAAAGTTGTGTTAAAACTACTTACATTTACTAAAGTTGTTGCAACTTCCCCTTTAATATCATATTTAGCAATATAGCAGCCGAGTTCATAAAAATGTTGACCAAGCTTGTGCATGTCAACTGTACATGCATCAGCATTAAGAATTTCTCTATATGTCTCTTTATATATTTTAGGTAAATCAACACTAACTAATGGTGGTCTCCTTGTGTACAATGATTCAGCAAGCCAGAGAGATATTTCTAGATTTGTTCCAGCTTTAAGATCATCATCAGGTGCAGATGGGTCCAAAAAACCTAAACATTTTATTTAATATAAGCAATATAAAGTAAAAACAATAAAAAAATACAAGTATATTTAAAAGATTTACTTACCCATTTTTGGTAGATCATGTAAAAATTTACAAGGAACTTTCTCATTACTTACTAAAATATCAGATATTGATAGATAACTAGAATTGGCCATCATGTAAATGATCATTTATGACTCCATTTGTTTTTGTTCTTTCAATTCGTATTTGTTATATATACTAGATATTAAAATTCAAACGAAAATATAAATAGCATATTCTTTAATTATATTATATCTTTACAATAAAAATACATATCTCAAAATTAAAGCCAAAAAAACCAGACATCAAAATTAAATAGAAATACAGTTATTTTGATATTCTTTAAAGTTTATTAATTTGATAAATGACAGTTGACACTTGACATAGGTAAGAGAACACGGATAAATCATTTCTGTAGTAATCGAGACGTTTGTTGATGAAAAAATCAATAGATAATCGATACCTAACTAAAATATCGATTTTAGTCAAAAGTTTATTACTTTTATATTACTATACGTAGTAATTATAATTTGACGTAATTTTTGATGCTAGGTTTCGATATTTATTATTAAGTAAATAATTTGCATTTTTTTGATGATCTCGATGAAATATTAACATTAATAAATATTTATTAAAATACCTTACTTTTTAAGCATTATTTTTATCATAAAAGAATATTTTAATAATTAAATCAGCTTCACAGAGTATCCTGCACTCAGTAGGGTAGACATTGGGAACCTAGTGTTAAGACCGTTGCTCATTTTCCATCGAATAGGAATACTTTAAGCATGCTGAAATGTGTTTTTTAACTTGCACTCGCTACAGCAACGCTTTATATTTTTAAATAAATATAAGTAGTTGGGGGTTATATAAATAAAAAACCAATATGTAAATATTATTTTTTATAAAAAAAATATACTGAGTAAAATATACAATATTGAAGTAGATAATATTTCAAAATGATTAATTTGTTGCTAAGTGCAATGCTTATAAACTAATTCAACAAGGTCTTGCTTTTTTAAACCAGTTAATGCTGGTAAACTTTTATCATCTTTAAATTTTAAAATATCCTTTAATTGTTGCACAGTATATTTATTTACGGCCATGTCTCTTAATCTTGTTGTTAAAAGATCTTCATCAATATCATTTGGTTTTTTCTTTTTAAAATCTTCCCCTGAAACATTTGCTGCTTTTCGTTTTGAGGATGTTGCACCAAATGGCCCAAAAAGCTCTTCAAATAAATCTTCTTTAATATCATAAAAGTTCTCTGGATTGGGTTTAGTAGTATCAACAAAAGGTTCAATGTCATCATCATCACCTAATGCAATTGCCTCAAGAGCCCTATATTTTGATTGCTCTTTAGGATCTTCAAACATATCAGGCTTATAATCTATTAAAACTTGACTCACAATTTCTCTCATTAAACTTTTATGTGCCTCTTCTATTTTCAGGGACTTTTTTTCATCATCTTCATTAAGGTTTATATCTCTAACATTTTCAATAAATGGAAGTGGAACTACATCAAAACCAACATCAACATTTAAACCAAGTGGTTTTGAACTTGGAATTAGTCCCACATTAATTGGTTTAGCATTAATTCTTGTACATAGCACACAAATGGCTGCCATTTCCATATCTTTACATGCTTTATGCAATGCTTTAAATGCAACAGTTGAACCTTCTATAACACTTTCATTTGGAAATAGAAAATAACTAGATTTAAAGAAGCATTTTTCTTTACAAATATGTGAAACTGGTTTGAATCCCAGAAGTTTCAACATAGGTGGCCCAAAAGGGTTTTTTATTATTTTCATTTCATTATCTGTAAATTGTATTCTTTCCCCACCAAATTCTTGGTAATATAATATTTCTGATTTTAACAATGGTACTTCTTTTGACTTATCAATTTGTTCTGAATTACTATCGCCATCATCATCTTCAGTAGATATCTTTAAAGTTTTAGTTGCACTGGTGAGAATTGTGTTAGTTTCTCTGTCTAAATTAATACTTTTCTGATATTTTTGACTTTTCAACGTGTACACACCAACTCCTATGGTAAAATTATTACCAATTTCAAAATTTATCTTGGCTACAGCTAAATTTCTATGTGACTCTTGAGACATACATTTTTCAATTTGTTGAGATGTCCACATAGGTTCGGGAAAAATGAAATCCATACCTCGGTTAGCTATTTTTAAAAGTTTCTCATAAAAGACATTTTCAATTTTATATTCATTTTCAGAAACATTAATAATTGTTAAATCAATATTAGCATCAACCAAATCTCTCGCTCTGTTGAGAGTTGGTTGTTGATCTGCAAGTATTGGTAATATATCAAGTCGAGTAAGCATAAGAATCTTTCTGGATGATAGTGCCTTTTTAAAATTAGTAAATACTTTACTGCAATGCCATAATACATCAGCAAGCTTAAATTCTTTAGCCTCAGTGAAAGAGGAAATATCAAAGTTCTTAATTTTTTTATAATCATCTACTGTAGGTACATTGAAAGGAATTATTTCTGTTACAGCTTTAGAATCGAAATTAGAATTACTATTCGAAACTTCTTCTATACCATATACAAACACACCAATGTTTTGAGAGCTTGACGACCTCATACATTGCCGTAAAAGATTACATGTTGCTACATGTCCGATAGCAAAATGATTATATTTTGAATTTTCCATAGCGTTTAATAATATTATAGTACCCGGTACACCTTTCCATTCTGGTTGTATTTCGTTTTCATCGTCAGAATCCATATTACACAAGTGCTGTTTTACTGTTTGTATACGATTTATGTATAAAATAGCAAAATCAAATTTTAACTTGCAGCTAACCTGTTGACATTGACAATTCGACAAAGTTCGTATTTGTTGTTATTTTCATTGACTGTTCGCAATACAGATATTATTTTAATTTTGAAGCTAATATCATGATCAATATTTACATTTTTTTTATATAGTATTTTTTAATGTCAAAATTTATAAATTATTGTAGGATACTAAAATTAAAATTAACTATTATGAAATTAAAATAAAAAAATATTTTACGTGTATAATATTTAATTTCATTGCAAAAATGCTTTCGAACAGAGAACATTATATTTTAGATTACCGCATAGATTTTTTTCTTCTCTTATTTGTTATATAATTTATTATTTTATTAAGATAAAAGAAATAAACCATAAAAAGTCTAATAATTAAAAAAATATATTTTTTTTATAAATAATGAAAACGAGTACTCGCAAACTTGTTGTTCTTGTTACATAATAATTTAATACATATGAATTAAGAGAGAATAAATTTCGAATGCTTTATGTATTTTATTTTTATACTTCAAAATGTATAAGTTAAAGATTTTGTGTTTAAATAATGGTCTATAAAGACATTGATCTCAATTTCACTACAAACTGTTTTACAGTTTACATTTTCTACCACAAATGTCCATTCGTATCTGGGTACATGCAACTATTGAAATATAATCTTGCATTCACTTCGCTAACTAGTAGTATTGAAGTGAGAAAAGCCTAGTATTAGCAGTGAGTTCTATTGAGGGTGTAATTAGTGTATCAGGGGGCATCAGGGGCACCGGGCGGGCGAGGCGGGCGCGGGCCTGCGCAGTGAGGGCGGCGTGGCGGGCGTGCGCGACCCGTCATTCGTGCTGTGCCACCCGAGCGACACAGCGCGCAGCAGTGACACTGACGTGGCGCCAGCCCGATCCTCTCCCCGAGCCCTAACGCGTGCGCCAGCGAGCGCGTGCGCGGCGACCCGCGCGACGACGAGCCGCGAGCATGCGAGGAGCACGGCGCTGCCGCGCGTAGCGAGCCAGGCCGTGCGCGCGATCGCCATGGGCTGCGCCTCGTCCGCCGAGGAGCGCGCCGCTCTCGCGAGGAGCAAGCAGATCGAGAAGAACCTCAAGGAAGATGGCATCCAGGCTGCCAAGGACATCAAGTTGCTGCTCCTTGGTAAACGGCTTCCTTATCTCTTTCCTCTCGTGCGCGCGCACCTTCCAGTTTCACCGGTGCTCTATCGACTGCACGCCCGTTCTCGCTTAAGCCGGCGTCCGCCGGCCTGCTTGTTGCTTTATGATTTGACAACATTTGACCAACAGCAAGTAGCACCTTATTATTTTGGAGTATATACTTCAAAGCTAAAAGATCAGTAAGCTCCAATTATACAAATAATCTTCTTTACCAAAGATTTGGTATAAAATTGTTTTGGCCAATCTACGCATGAAAGACAATTTATATTGAATGTAATTGACATGTAGTTCTATTTAATAGCCTTATTAAAGAGACTATATCATAATAGTCCTATATTACTTGTCACACTATGGAAAACAAATAGGGAGTATCAGTTATACGTTTGACAGACATATGGTTTGATATGCAGTAACATTGCTAAATTTGCTATAATATATAGAATCTCTCTCCCAAGTCACCTAATTGTGCCATGAAATTGACCTCAAGTTGGGTAATATTTAAAAAAATGCATTAGAATAATTACAACATTTTAATTCGATGCTGTGTTTTCAATAGAATCTAATACTTTTTAACATTTTTTTTAAATATAAGCATTGTAGTGAGAATACTATATTGCTTTTAAAATTCAAACCTACCTGTAACTTCATTGGGCAATTGCCAAAATATGTTGATATTTGATGATGCTTTGATATTTCATTTATCTTAGGTATACTGTAGAGTTAACAAGTTCAATCTTTTTGAGTAAAAATTTAAGATAAGAATAGGAAAAAAAATACGACTTAGTAGGCATATATTTTAAGAAATATTTATTATAGTGGAAATGTTTAGAACGTAAGTAAATTTTAAAATATATTATAAAATAAACATAGAATAGATTATATAGTTTTAGTATATATAATTTAATATATGGAAATATATATGAAAGTCTCTAATTTAGTAGAAAAAACAAAATATATAAAAAAAAATTCAAATGAATATCGTTATTTAAGTTCAATATTAGCAGTAGCAGTTTGAATAAGCACACCATAATATTTTTTTACATTTATTTTTTTCTCTTTCGCCGCGAGCGTCGCCGCACGCATGTGTGAGCGAGTCGGGGCGAAGATGGCCGATCGCGGCCGAACGTCAGTCGAGCGGGGCGCGGTCGCCGTCAGTCGTCACGGAGTGGAGCTGGTGCTTGTCATCCGGCCGCCATTATCTCATATAAATTCACAAAATCAATTTAAGTTTTCGCTGTCGTTACGCGTTTGAGTGTCGTGCGTTTTACAAATTCGTGAAAGTCGCAGAGTTCCGCAGTTTATACGAGTGTTCGATCGTAGCGAGACAGTGTGTGGCATCAGTGGCTCGGTTAGGTTACTGTGTTGAGTGTTAAGTAGTGTAGGGTGGGTCCGGCGAGGCCGGGGCGGCAGGACGCGGCCGGAGCGTATGCAGAGGGTGCGGTGAGAGCGCGCCCGGCTCGGGAGTCGGGGCGGACGGCGGCCAGAAGAAAAGAACAGCTGCCGACATGGGGTGCACTCAGTCGGCCGAGGAACGCGCGGCGGCTGCCCGAAGCCGACAGATCGAGAGGAACCTGAAGGAGGACGGCATCCAAGCCTCCAAAGATATTAAATTACTCCTTTTAGGTACGGCTCATCGGTAAATTTGTTGTCGAGACTCATGGCCGCACCCATGTATTGAATTTATAGCGGCGCTCATTTGCGGTAGTAATTGCGGTTTGCAAAACGATTCAAACGTATTAACGCCAAGTCATATTCATTATAAAATAAAATATAAATCGAATTGAGTAATGGTTTAATCAGGTCAGAGGCATGTAGGAAATTGTAATTAGCTTTCTCTTGCCTGTAATCAGTATGCTGGTATGCATCATTGTTCCGCGTTTAACGAAAGTGTTTATTTGCTTCACTATTATAAAAAACGTTTCAAAAACCCCCTCCACTTCAAACTGCATTTATGTAGTTTCTCCAGTATAAATCCTTTCTGTAAATAATTAAGACTAGTAGTATGCAGATGAGTAGTAACTACTGATAAATTCTTATCTGTATACTGTATTTACTACCACATATGTACTACTAGCATCTTTGGATTTAATAACTGTGAATTTATTTCTTAATTTAAATTACTACAATTACTATTATTCAAAGATATATAAAAAAACATGTATTTTGCAGTAACTGCCACATTAAGGTAATCTATATGTATATATGTAATAAACATCATAAATAACATTTGAATATTTTTAAAAGGTGAAGTACCTATTACATGATGAACATAGCAGCCTCACCGTTTTTACTGCATAACAGAAAACCTATTGAGATTATCTGTTCCTCACTTTCCCCTTCTATTCAAATTGTGGGACATTGCCTGTTGAGTGGTGCAACTCATCATTGCTCTATAGCCATCAGAGTGAAACTACAATAATTTAAATGAAATAAACTACTTAAAGTGGGAATTGAACCCACAACAAATGCTTTACAGTCAAATGCAATCCTACTGCGACACAATCATATATTAATGTACATATTAAATATGATCATTTAGTAATATTTATATGAAATGTTCAATAAACATTATGAAATATTATTTTATTATAAATGATATATTTATTATTATAATTGATTATTTAGTAAAAAATACTTATTACTCATATTCAATGATTCATTGAGACTTGCATAATTTAGTAATTATGAAAGTTTACTTTTTACAAGTAAGACATTTTACTAGTGTGTTAAGTATCACATAAGGATAAATTTAAAAATGAAATATATAAAAATGAGTAACATATTTTTTTCCTGTATCTGGGTTTCTATCTTGCAAAATAAAATAAAAAATTGCAACAGGATTATTTCATTGCCTTACTAAATTTTAAATGACCATATTAATTTAAAATACCCTTTAAAATATATTCTAGAAATGACTTAATGATAGGTCTAGATAGGCCAAGAACTAATTTTGTTTGCTTAATTACATATTTTGCCACTGGTCTAAGGTTTTTTTAAAGTGTGAAAGTTACCTAACTCTCTATTAGTTCTGTGTCTTGTTCTGTTTTGATTGTCAGGATAAGTTTGAAACTATAAATGAAGAATTTTTAATGCATTGTATATACAGAATACATTTTTTTAAAATAAAGCAAGGCACTTAAAAGACGAAGATGGTGTTTCAACTGATGTTAGCTATAACATCAATAATCTAATATATTAGCAGTTCTGTATCTGAATTTAAAATGATTTTTGCATGAAATTAAAGTAAAAAATATAATGATAGTTACTCAAATTCACAAGAATGCTTATACTTCTAGTAATGTGTATTTCTGTTAAACAATAGATTTATTTTTATTATAAACACATAGTTTAATATTCTTACAGAACTCTTTAATTTTATTTATAATTTTTTTTTTCATTTGTAGTTTTTGTTTTTTCATTATGGAGTAACCTACTAAAATTAATTAACCATATTATGGTTAATTCCATACCAGACATGGAATAAGTTAATAATGAAATTGTTTATACATTTTTTCTTTTATCATAATCAGCACTTTAGTATGAGAATTATTATTAGTAGAGTTTGGGAAGCTAGCGGCCAACTTTCAGAACCTTTGAAGAGTCACCCTAAAAAGGAGAAAAGAATTATTTAAAAAATCCAAAGTTTGCTTTGGACAGATTGAGCCGTTTATTCACCCTGTAATTAATACAATCGAAAATTTAAAAATATGTACGCAAGTTATATTATATTAACTTTATAGGTATAAAATACCTGGTATAAAATAAGTAATAGTGGCACTCTTAACAGAATTTAATATATTTTGTATTTAACATAAGAGAAATACTCATACATTTGAAACATCTAACATCTATTAATAAATTATTAGATAGTATTTCAAAAAAGGTTAACTATATATTTCTTATAATTTTTTTACATTTTAATATTTGGCACAGATTAGACTCAATAAATTTATCTGCACATGTCACCGCCCCCATAAAAGCAGCTAATTTAAAATGTTCTTTTATGTTGTTTGCACATCAATATCAACAGGAATATAGACCAGTAATTTAAATTATCTTATTGTGTAGAAATACATTTGCTATGGAATAAAACCTAATAATGATAAATTGTGAGACCGACCTGGCGCAGTAGCACATGCGTGTGACTGTAGACTGTGACACTCGGGGAAATGAAATATTATTTTTTTTTCGCTTTGGTGACAAGGTAAAGCGCGGCGTTGAGTTCCGCCACTCAACACGCCTTGCCTCGGACGTCTTGACACTAGATTTCCTCTCCCTACAGTGCTATTAGCGGGGTACTACGGTAACGGGCGTCTGATAATATAAAAAGAGCAAATCCTTGGATATTAAATGATTTTAACCACCACATAATACATTTCAAATTTTAAAAAATATTGATCAGTCAATTTTGCTGTATACAATTTTAAGTTAAATATAAAAGGGACTGTTGCTCGACTATAGAATTTATCTATAATGAAACGTTGAAAAGTCAGCAGTTTGATATTGAAGACAGGTACTTTATCAGCTCGGAACACGCAACCAAGTGTTTATCTAGACTCTAGATGATAGTGCAAAAGGGCCCACTTCGGCCTCATCCGATCGCGCCGATAAACTGTCCGGAGATTGACAAGTTAATGTATTATGAAACTAGCAGTTTACCATCAATCTTCTTAGTACGGTCGACGAGTATTGGCGTCGTGAAGTTCCGCTTTCGGAACTTTGCGTGTAGTGCGCTGGGGAACAAAATTATAAAAAGTAACCAAAATTCCTAAATGTTAATCTGGGCTGCTATCAGTCCTATCCTGGCATTAATGCTGGTGTATGTTGCCAGGGTCTTCCTTGGACATCCAAGGGTTTCCTTGGTCCTAGGGGTCAAAAATTGTCGAAAGTCCTCTATATAAAATTGAAAGCAACAAAATCAACGCCGGGTCGTAGGCAAGTACGTCGTGACATGACTGGAATATAAATAATTTTATTATTTATACGGAATCGGGGCAATTCGTACCTGATGTCTGTTGGCACAGTTGGCGCACTTTGAAACAACAAATATTGAATAATAAATGATACATCAGTGTAGCTGAATATTTTGTCAGACGATGTTACGATCTTTGATTGGTATCTAAAGTTATTGGCTTACGTATTGCAGATATGGATGTTAGGTTGATTATTTTTCTGTTCGCGGGTAGTGGGAAAAGGAAGTGCGTTAATAGGAATAGAGTGTCTTAACATTAGGTTCCCAGGTTCCCTCTGCCTATACTACTATGTGTGGAATATAGCGTCAGGCTAAAAAAATCCTGGTAAAAGTAACTCATCGCAATTTTAACTTTTTTGTTACGTTTTATTACCCCCATGTAGCAGGGTATGCAGATGTAGCCTTGTGTTAAGATACTCCGCTTTCCACCAGAGCAAAGAAATGAAAATAGAGCATATTAAATATATAATTTCCTCGAGTGGGAATCGAACCCACAACCAGTCGCGCTTACAGCCAAACACTTGTATCTCTGGGCACGACTGGTATATAAATCATCATTAAATCATTCACTACAAAGGTATTCCAGCGACATTGTGATTATAAAATGAAATCACAAGCCTCGGTCTCTCTAGAATCTAGATGATATGTGTATCGGAGGTCAAAGATCGGCCGTTCGCGCCGCCAGTGGACCAATTAGATACAAGACGGGTCACCTGCTATTTGACAGGGTCAGTTCTGCAGCGCCCACGTTGGTTGCCATTTGTTAGACAGGATTGCCGTTAATATAGATCTGCGTGAGGCCAGTCGTGGCGCAATGGCACAAGTGTGTGACTGGTTGTGGGTTCCCACTTGAGGAAATTAAATATTCATTTAAATTTATGTTTTCATTTTTTCGTTTTGGTGTGGAGGCAAACTTCGGCGTTGAGTTCCGCTACCTGAGTAGCGTACTGCCCGTAATGCCTCCAGAATTCGGCGGAAAATGGTAAATGGAGTGTCTTAACACTAGGTTTCCTCTGCCTATTCTTGCTTTACGCTGATAGTTCCACATCTCTGACGAATAATGGAATCTTATGTAGTTTTTTAAATACAACTTGTTCCGGACAGTTAAAGTTAATGGCAATGAAAGTAATTATAAGACTGCCGTGACGCGGTGGGTCAATATCTGAATGCAAACAATATGGTTGTGGGTTCGATCCCTACTCAATTTTCATTTCCTCACTTGCAAAGTGGGGCGCCAATGCCGCACTTAAACAATATGATAATATTTTTAAGAAAAACGGACTTCCACTGGATCCTATAATCAGAATCTAACCAAATTCTCATCAAACTACTCTTGAAGTTTACCGTCATCTGTTGGCGTGATATTGAGTGTAATTCATCCATTTGTCGCGCACACACTTAATGCAATTTAAAACTTTTTTCTCTTAGATAACATTGTCAGAAATTAATAGATTTTTTTTCTCTTAGATAACATTGTCAGAAAAAGACCAAATTAAAATATACTACACGGGGAGCTCTAGCTTTGAAATAAAGAAAATCCTCAAAAACAGTTCACCCAGTGAAAAGTTCTGAGGTAATAAACATAAAAAAACGTACAGTCAAATAATAACCTCCTTCTTAAAAAAGTCGGTTTAAAACCAAACGTCTCGTCACTAGCTTAACAAAATTTCTGTATTAAGCTTGAGATAAAAATATATGTATTTTCTGCTTATTTTATTTAAGTAATGTTTTTCTATCACTGTTTAAAGCAAAACAAAACGTTTTCTTTGGGAAGCGTTTCTACATATCGTGTTTCTTCGTATACATAAGCGTTCAAAAATCTTACTGTAGTTTTATTTTCTTTTCTATTTTTATTTCGTGTACAAGTCATATATTCAGTGTGAAATGTACGGTTTACATTCAAACGGCAATTAACTTTTTTTTTATATATCATTGCGGGTTTTATTGCGGCGGTTGGGCGTACGTCTGTTCTTAACTTATCAAACTTATGGAACTTATACGTTGTAGAAATTCTAAACTAATGAAAAAAAATAAGTAAAATTGTAAGCTTCACGATGTGTCCCGCAAATAACAGGGTAAGCAGAGGGGTCTTAGTGTTACGACACTCCGTTCCCCACTGCAGCTGGTTTTTTGAGGGTTCTTGCGGTTCGAGTAGCAGAACTCAACTCCACGCTTGGCCTCGTTACCAGAGCGAGGAAATTAAAAATATTAAATATTTCACTTCCTTGAGCGGGAATGGAACCCATAACCTAATTGTCATTCTTTATATACCCTAACACTTATAGCTAAGCGCTTAAACCAAATTATAGTTAATTTAATTAATAACTCTTATATATAAGATACATTTCTCGTTAACGTATTCGATTTACTAAAAAGATAATTCTTTGCAGGTGCCGGTGAATCGGGAAAGAGTACTATAGTTAAACAAATGAAGTAAGTATAGCTTTTATATGTGTTTTTTAATTAAAAAAAAATTAATAAGTTATATATTATTATTATTAATTAATATAAAATTGAAATTCGATCATTTAGTAAAGAAATCTTGAAAAGAAAACACGCTTTCATTCCCTAAGAGGACTCAAAAGGGGATGAAAATGGAAACTTATAATAGTACATTTTCATATATTTAAATTTTAATTCAGGATTGATGTCTGTTAAAAATCGGCTCTAAGTTCTGGTAAACGGTGTTATATGGTAGTTCACGAGAGCGTAATTATATGCATATATGCATATATAAACACCTACAGCACTTAAATAAAATTATATTTTGTTTACAACTATTATTTTACTCAGTGACTGACAGACAACGCACAGCCAGAAGTAAATGTCGTAGAATGTAACAATTTGCTATGTAGGTTCCCTTTGGTGTGCCGGGGACTCTTTAAGTCAGGATTTTCCAGAATTCCTACGGAAACGGGGATAATAGGATTTTACTTCCTATAGTTTATGCAAACGGAGTCAAAATAACTGATTGTTAGTCTAAACATCTAGTTAATAAATCTTATCAGCAAAAAAGTAACAGTTTCCAAGTACAAATCTAATCAGGTATTTTCCTACGATTAATTATTATCGACGACTCGTATGAGTTTTAAGCGTGAAATACAGCAATCGATCGCCAGATATGTAGCTATATAGATATCTTTGAATTAGATGTAGATGGATATATTTATTTATGGATATGGTATTATATTTTCTATGTATGTTTGTATTAGAAAATAGAATTTTGCAACACGTTGCTTTAAAGCAGGGGTTCCCAACATTTTCTTGATCAAGGACCACTTTTATATCATTCTCGGTAGCAGGGACCGTATTTAGGCCTCTGCGGACCACTGGTTCGCAACCAGTGCTTTAAAGTAATCTATGTAGACATTTTTGTTGTTTTAAGTAAGACTTCATGTGAAATTAAATACCCAAAATGGCAAATGGCAAGAAAAACGCTATTTTTAAAACCTTTAACTTAATATTAAGAATCATTGAAGATTTTTACAATCTTTTTTTGTATCGTAAAAATGTTGTTATAAACTATTAATTGAAATAACTAATTTATCTGTAAAAGGGTAGTAGTAATTTTTGTTTAATTATTGAAATCTCTGTATTTAATGTGTAAAATTCACTTTAATTATTCAATATAAAGAGATGGAATCTTTAAAGTAAGCCTTTACTGTAAATAAAATAACTTATTACAAATGATACGGTAGATTAATGATAGTTTTTTTAACTAAAATAATTTTCAAATATCATGATGCCAAATATTAATGTTAGAAAGAATGTGTTTTCTTCATATAAAATTATTATTATTAGTCCAGATTAGAGACCAGTTGTGGCGCAGGGGTACAAAATGTGATTGTAAAATCGACTGGGTGTGGGTTCGATATATTCTAAATAAATATTTCATTTCCTTGGGTCCCCACCCAAGTTTAAAAGTTTATTTACTTCTATATTTTCATTTCTTCGCTCTGGAGTAACCCTAACGATTATCGAGTCTTGTATTAAACATCGATATCGATGATTGTTTATAATTTGTAAACGGGCTTAAAGATTATATGATTTTGATATCTAATTAACATTGTATAGTGTAAATGATTAAAACGTAATATAAATATTAAAAGATAAATTCCTGTCTATGACAGTTATCGTAATAAATACGATTAAGATCGGCGGGGGTCTCATACAATTTTTTTATCGCCTAATTTAAGGAAGGGGGGTAAAACTTCAAAGTTGTAGTAACTTACATAACCAAATTTGAGACCAGTCTTGCTGGAGGGGCACAAAGTAAGACTGTAAACGCGACAGATTGTGGGTTCGATTCCCACTCGAGGAAATGAGGAAGGAATCCAGAATTCGGCGGAAAATAGGGAACGGGATGTCTTAGTTCCTAGGTTCCCTCTGCCTACTCCATTGAGTTTGGGAGAGTACAGCCACAGCCACTGACGCTAAAAATAAAAACAATATCTACCGTGGCCCAAGAATACACTATTAACATACTATTCCAAAAACAGTCGATGCTTATCTATCTTCTATATTTAATTTTGGGCAACATCTATTGATATTATAATATTTTGCAATCATATTAGATTTGCGATACGTTACGTCGGTGACGTCACTCGCGTCCCGGATGCTGCCATGCGGCCCTGTGATAACTATGTGTGCGTGACGTCATACACCTTACGCATGCGCCGTGTACTCCCAAAATCCAATACTAATATCACAGTCTAATATCTAAGAAACTTCAAACGTGCGTTATTTCTTATGTTATTTGTATAGTACTAATATGTACTGCATAGTCTTTAAGATTTAGTTGTTTA
Organism: Heliconius erato x Heliconius himera; assembly: GCA_013421005.1. Lineage (NCBI taxonomy): Eukaryota > Metazoa > Arthropoda > Insecta > Lepidoptera > Nymphalidae > Heliconius > Heliconius erato x Heliconius himera. The sequence continues at coordinate 8,069 of JAATLQ010036391.1, read as the reverse complement.
AGATTTTTATGTTTTTTTTAGCTTCATCCCGAATATAGAGGGAACCTAGTGTTAAGACACTCCGTTAACATTGAGACACTCCCGTTCTCCTCATTTTCCGCTGGATTTTGGAAGCATTGTGTGTTGAGTTGCGGAAAATGAATATATTATATATATTTCATTGCCTCGGGCGGAATCGAACCCACAAACTGTCACGTTTATAGTCGCACTCGCGTCACGATGGACCTCTTTTTATATAGTTGTTACATAAAAAATATATAACGATTAGTACAAATGCTATAAGTTTCACTACAATGACTCATGTTTATTCCCTAAATATATGCGTGTTTGTAACAATATTGGTTTACTGAACCAAGTTACGATATTATAAAAAAAAATTATAGCTTCACGCTGTACTTATCCCGCAAGTCGCAGGGTAGGCAGAGGGAACCTAGGGTTAAGATATTCTGCTTCTCGTCCCCACCGCTTAATTCTGGTGGCAATGTGCGTGCGTGTTGAGTGGTGAAACTCAACGCTGCACTTTGCGTCGACACCAGAGAAAGAAAAAGAAATTAACATATTAAATATATCATTTTGGTCGGAAATAGAACCCACAACCTGTCGCGTTTACATATGCTGGGCTGTATTAAAAATGACAAAAAACATGTGTAGATGAAGATGAAATTCCATATTCTCGGTAATATCATTATTATAGAAAAGCGATGCTCGTCGCGATATTTAAGTATCCGCCGCCATTGTTCATATTGTTTAAGCTTAGCCGCACAAGCAGCAGTTAAGACACAAGAAGCATTCTCAAGTGTGTAATTTGACTTGATGGCCGTTCTTTTGTTTGAAACTTGAAGTTTAATGTTTTACATTTTTTTTTAATGATAAAACATTAAAGGAGGCGGTCGTGGCGCAGCGGCGCGTGTGTGCGATTGTAAACGTGGGAGTTGATTCGATTCTCATTCGGTGGAATGAATTGTTATTTTTCAATATTTTAAATTTTTATAACAGTACTTAGTATCATCTAAGACATAGCGCGGCGTTGAGTTCTGCTGCTCGATACGCAATTCGCTAAAAAATTGGCGGAAAGTGGGGAATGAAGTGAGACTGCTGCTGCTATGTGTGGGATGCAGCATGGAGCTGAAATAAAAATGATAAATGTAAAATAGATGTTTTAAGCTTCTTATCGATTATTTGAGATTTTTTATCTTTATTATAGAAATTATATGGATAAATGACTTATTAATATTTAATTCCCAACAGAATTATCCACGAGAGTGGCTTCACAAATGAAGACTTCAAACAATATCGGCCTGTCGTGTACAGCAACACGATCCAATCACTCGTCGCCATCTTGCGCGCCATGCCCAACCTCGGCATCACTTACGGGAATAAGGATCGCGAGGTAAATATCTATATACATATATATTTCTGTTTGTTTGTTTGTGTAATATACACGTTCGTATAAGTAAGACAAAAGTATGGGTAATTTGTTTCTAAAGATAGTATGAAAAATGTAAAAATTATGTATAGATTTCGTCAAAATGTCGTCAAAACATTACTGTTTGTGCATATTATATGATAACAATGAAAAATCGATATATATATACATTTTCATATATTGGATTTTTTTTGGGCGCTACTATATAAAGTATAAATATAAAAAATAAAATTCTAAAGGTTTCATATTTACGTCATTTCAATCATTGCTATTCCCATAAATACCTTATAAATGAATCCACTTTCATACAATTCCATTCAAATAAATCCATACAAAATAATTTTCAATGTATATAGAACGTCAACTTAATCAAGATAGATACTGTCAATTCGAAAATTAGCAGTTTAAGAGGTATTTCTGTGACATGTTGCCAAATTTTGTCATTGATATCTCTTGTCACTAGTGGTGTATTTTATAAGTAAATAATTCAGTTAAAAAAATAATAATAATCAGCTTCACGCTGTATCCCGCACACAGCAGGGTAGGCAGAGGGAACCTAGTGTTAAGACACACCGTTCCCCACTTCATTCAATTAAAAAAAATACTATATTACAATAGGAAAAAAACGTTTCGTAAATATTCTTTTGTTCTGTATCGTAATAATTTTGTAGTCATGTATGAATAACTACTATAAATGAGATAAATATATTACTCATCTAATATTTCTTTGTCATTTTATATAATTTTTTAAAAACGATTAATGTTTTCTCAGTCGTGGCGCAGCGGCACAAAGTGTGACTGTAAAACCGACTGGTTGTGGGTTCGATCCCCACTCGAGGAGATGAAATATTTACTTACATTTATATTTCCATTTCTTCGCTCTGGTGTCGAGGCAAAGCGCGGCGCTGAGTTCTGCCACTCAACATGCAATGCGTCCAGAATTCGGCAGAAAGTGGGGAACAATGTCTTAACACTAGGTTCCCTCTGCCTACACTGCTGTGTGAGGGATACAGCGTGAAGCTGAATAATATTAAAGTTTCTAAAGACATGAAAAGACAACCTCACTTGAATCAAAGACAAAATTTGATTTTTTTCGAGTTCTGGAGAGAGGTTTCAGATTGATGATGATGATGATACTGTAGTTTTTTTATGTATAATATAATAGTAAATAATAAATATAAGTAAATAGTAAATAATATAATAGTAAGATTTTTTTTAAATTTGTTATATGTTTTCGTACATGCTGTATATATAATATTTATCTAATAATATGAGGAACTATTTTAATAAGTATTATTGATTGGCTTATAGCGAGTTAAATTTGAGGAAAAAATAAATGTAATGTATTTTAAAGTCTTAATTAAGCTGATATACTGGAAACATTGCATGTTTGAATTTTAAATGTGTTCAATATACGATTTCTCTTAACGTAGTCTTAAGTAGTTAAGTCTTAAGAGGCCGGTCGTGGCGCAGCGGCACGAGGTGTGACTGCAAAACTGACTGGTTGTGGGTTCGATCCCCACTCGAGGAGATGAAATATTTACTTAAATTTATATTTCCATTTCTTCGCTCTGGTGTCGAGGTTAAGCGCGGCGTTGAGTTCTGCCACTCAACACGCAATGCCTCCAAAATTTGGTAGAAAGTGGGGAACGGAGTGTCTTAACACTAGGTTCCCTCTGCCTACCCTGCTGTGTGCGGGATACAGCGTGAAGCTAATTTAATTTATTTTTTTTAGTCTTAAGTTACGGTTCGAACTAAAATATCTATAGTTGTACTCGAGTGCGCATATATGAATGTCGTTCGTGTTAAACTTAATATAGAGAGAGTAAAAGTTATTTATTTTCGAATTGATCGTCGTCACCTTATGAATTTATGTATGTCTGTCTGTCTAACACTACATTGAATACGATAGATAAATAAAGTTATCAAATCAAATCAAATCAGCTTCACGCTGTATCCCGCACACAGCAGGGTAGGCAGAGGGAACCTAGTGTTAATACACTTCGTTCCCCACTTTCTGCCGAGTTCTGGAGGCATTGCGTGTTGGGTGGCGCTTTGTCTCGACAATAGAGCGAAGAAATGACAATATAAATGTAAGTAAATGTTTTATCTCCTCGAGTGGGGATCGAACCCACAACCAGTCGTTTTTACAGTCACGCTCTGTGCCCCTGCGCTACGACTGGCCTCTAAAAATTATATCAATAATTATTTAAATATATTGGTATGGGTGGAGGTACGTCTATTGGTTAGAATCCTTTATCGTAGAAAAGTAACCTAGTATCTTTTAGAGATTCAGAAGTAACAAATATTAAGCAATTAAATGTTCAATAAATTTAATATAAACAAAACACATATAGATATAACGATAAATAAAATATCATAATCTGTCCGTTTCAAACATAAAATATTTTCGTATCGAAATTTTGATATTCTAGTGCGTAGATTTTGTTTAAAATTGACGTGCAAAATTGCTATGAAAATATTTTAGAGAACAAAGGCGATCTAGGCTATTTTGCGGTGCAAATTGAATGGCAATCCCGATGGAGCCATTGTTTTGTTGCCAAACGGTGCGCTTAATAAATATTCAATTGATTCAATGCAATAAACAATTGAACCAACATTTGATACAAAAGTAAACTACCTATATATTCTTTTATTTCATTAGACATGGTCCTTCGCTCAACACAGTGGCGGAACTCAACGCTGCACTCTGTATTGTTTGTAGAGCGAAGAAAAAAACAATTGTCTTTAGAGGTAATCGAACCCGCAACCATCGCGTTTATCGGCGCTGCGCCATGACGGCGCCTATCCATGTGTAAAAGAAATAAACATATTTGTGATCTATTTGACTTTTTAACAACCAAACGACCGAACCGATTTTGATGGAATTTTGGTGTCGTTACGTGGTTTTATGTGCCATAGATAGGGCACTATTTAAAAGATAAACATTCCGCAATGTACTGTGGCACATGCAGTATAAAAAAAATGTAATATTATTTATATGATTTATATTTAAAAAAAAATAGCTTCACGCTGTATCCCGCACACAGCAGGGTAGGCAGAGGGAACCTAGTGTTAAGACACTCCGACCCCACTTTCCCGTTGAGTGCCAGAACTCAACGCCATACTTAGCCTTGACACCAGAGCGAAGAAATGGGAATATAAATTTAAGTAAATATTTCATCCCCTCAAGTGGGGATCGAACCCACAACTAGTAGGTTTTCGCACTTCGTGCCACTGCGCCACGACTTCATATTTTGCTTTCTTATTGAAATTATTTATTTAAATAAATATACCTCATTCAATTATTAGTATTAAATATATATTTTTTTAATATAGACAACATAAAATTTATCGTCTTTTTTTTGGATAGAGATATATTAACATTAATAATAATATCTAACGTTTGAAAAAGTGTAGTAAAAATATAATGTGTGTTATATTAATATAATGCTAAATTGATTTAATATCGACTTTAATTCTGTACAATAACATCGATTCAGTAGTGTGGAGTTTATTTACAGTAATTTTATAATGTTTTATATATTTTATTATAGTAGCTAAGAGCCGTTTTTTTTTAAATATAAAAAAAGAATAACTTTTATGAAACGTAGCAATTAACGTAAAAAGCTCAAATATAGTGTTAAATTGATTTTATTTTTATAACCACGTTCACAGTAAATATATAAGAAAACCGATATAAATAACACTTGTATAAAGACGATCAAACTTTTTGGATGCATATCCAAAAAATACATACTTTGAACATTTCACGTAATCATTGCATGATTTAATAAAAAAAAATCGACAATATTTGAACCAAAATTAACAAAATAAACTTAAATTAACAAAACATAACCTTCTTTTGATGCTAGTCGTGGCGCAGCGGCACGAAGTGTGACTGTAAAACCGATCTGGTGGTGGGTTCGATCCCCACTCGAGAAGATGAAATATTTACTTGTTGTTTAATGAAGTTCATTGATATAATTTATATTATATCATATTATTTATTTGTACTTACATTTTAATTAGTGGAGAATCAGTTACATCTTTTAAAAACATATTTTTAATTAGTCATATTTAAATAATGTTATTATGAAAAAATATATATATTAAAAAACTAAATATATTAAAATATAGTTCATCGTACTGTTAAAATCGACCCTGTATTCTTGCTGAGAATATGAAGCATTATATACATACAGTGTAAAATGCACTATCTTTCTATCTTATCAGTCATGTTGATCTTTAATTTTGATATGAGATTACAGTAAGCGATGCTAGCAGCTGAAACTCAATTATGGTACATCTTGATTAGTACGAAGCTATTTTCTTTTTTTACTTGATTTTCATCTTAGTTGAGTAGCCAGTCGTAGCGCAGAGGCAGTGTGACAGCAAAATCGACTGGTTGTGGGTTCGATCCCCACTCGGGAATTAAATATTTATTAAAATTCTTATTTTCATTTTCGTCGCTCTGGTGTCGAAGCAAAGCGTGGCGTTGAGTTCCACTACTCAACACGCAATGCCTCCAGATTTCGGCGGAAAGTGAGGGGGAATGGAGTAAGAATGTGGTCTTAACACTAGGTTCCCTCGTCCTAAACTGCTATGTGCGGGATACACCGTGAAGCTGATTTGATATTAGATTTTAGTTGGAATGCTGATATTCTGGTGTATATTGAAAATTTGAAATTTGTTACTACAAAAAAATTAAGTAACTCACTGTTTCAGGATTCATTTGTAGGATAAAGATGTCTGAAATTAGGATAATTTGAATTTTGTCTAAGATAGCATTGTGTAAAATTGTAAACTTTAAATTGATAAAAGCAAACTTAAGCTTGTTGCCGTTTTTATCTGCAGAACTGCCTTCTTTAGGTAGCCTTGTGTTTAGTATACGATTAAAAAGTTCTTGCAAACGTTTATTTGTATTTTAGTTGAAGTGACTATAAGAAACAAATTAAAATATATTTTTTTCAACTTGACGCTGTATCCCCAATGTAGCATAGTGAGACATAGTTAGTCTAGTGGTAAGACACTCTGCTCCCTTCTAACCGCCGATTTTGGAGGTATTGCATGTCGAGTGAAGGAACTCAACATCGTGATTTGCCTCGATACCAGAGCGAAATAAATTGGATATGTAATTTCCTCGATTGTAAATTGAACCCACAACCGTTCCCGTTTACACACTTGTGCCCCTGCATCACGTCGGGCCATAAAAAAAATTGTAGTTTAACATCTTAATCTGTCAACATTTAGTATAATAAACTGTGGCAACACTCGAACGTGTCAAGTGACTCCTATACAGGCGCGTCGTCACGTCAGTCCTGAAAACGGAATTACGAAACTGAAACAGAGTCAGCTTAGTGTTTATTGTAATTAACATCTTTACAAGACGTGACGCAATGTCACGTCGTATTTAATCGAATGTCGTTCTTCGATGCGGAGACTATATCGTATGTACGTACTGTTTGTATGAAAGATTGCGTCAATAATGTACTGAGATCGTGTTTCCGTTTAAATGGAGATCGATTAGATAGATCATTTTGATATATTGTGAAATATGTTAGAAACTATCAATTACCGTCTTCGACTTTGTGGTCATATGGAAATAATTAAATCAGTTTCACGCTGTATCCCGCACACAGCAGGATAGGCAGGCAGAACCTAGTGTTAAAACACTCCGTTCCCCACTTTCTACCGAATTCTGGAGGCATTGCATGTTGAGTGGCATAACTCAACGCCGCGCTTCGCCTCGACTAAAATAATTAAGATATAGTATGAATGAATATGTAATCCCAAGATCGATCTCAGACTTGAGAGCGGTTTATAAATACGAGTGGTGTATTATGACAAATAAAACATTCAGAGCCAGAGGTAGCTCTGACCGCAGGTTTAATTGTTAAACCGTTAACTACAAACGATTTACATCGAAATGTACCTGCTATATATTTCTACTTAAATGGACTATCCAAAACTTAAAGAATTTTTCAAAACGTAGGTTAATTATTATAATTATATGTATTCGTGGTCCTTTAGGTTACAACCACACTAACTTCAGTTTTATATTAAAATAGATTTCCCATTAAGACTGGAACTGCTTGATTATTTTATTTGGCTTTTAAGTACACAAACGGTTCGATGACTAGTTAACTAGTGGTTATAAACTTTAATATATGATATTGTTAGAAATCGGAAGCGGTTATCGTTTTTTAAAAAAAAACACGATAAAAACACACATCGTCTATATGTTTCTAAACTATTCGGAAAGTGATGCTATGTAATTGCAACAAGTGATATGTATCACCTAATAACAATACTTCACATTAGCTTCCTTCCAATAAGGGCCGGTGCCTACAAGCTACTACTACTAGTGTTGCCGATCGATAGTGGACTATCGATCGGAATTAGATATTCTATCGATAGTAGTCCGATAGAAGGACTATCGATATTAAAATCGATAGTATCGATTAAAGAGATAGTATCGAAAATATCGATAGTTCAAAAGGGTACAATACTATCGGACAAATGCAATGCTATCGATATTATCGATAGTATCGTATCTCCAAATCAGAAAGACATCGATACTATCGATAGTATCGATACTATTGAATTTCTAGGAAACGATAATATCGACAGTATCGATAGT
>JAATLQ010036390.1:18848-37835 GCA_013421005.1 Heliconius erato x Heliconius himera | reverse complement strand
CCTGTGGTCGCAAGTCCCAGGCACTGCTCCATCCATGCTTTTCATCATTTAAAGGCCGTAAATAATATTAGTTGCAACTACCGTCCACATCTGATATATGTTCGATACGACTACCCTCTTGTTATTTATCACTTCCGACATATGTGAGGAATATGTCAGGATGTACGAGCGGTAACGATAGTGATAAGTACTTTGTGTTATTTTTATTTATTAAATTTCTAACCTGATTCCTAATTATACATTATACTCGTCGACAGGCCAGTTGTGGCGTAGGGTCACAATGTGTGACTGTACAATCGACTGGTTGTGGGTTCGATCCCCATCTGAGGAAATAAAATATTTATTTACATTTATATTTCCATTTCCTTCGCTCTGGTGTCGGGGCTAAGCGCGGCGTTGAGTTCCGCCATTCAACACGCAGTGCCTCTAGAACTCGGTGGAAAGTGGGGAACGGAGTGTCTTAACATTAGGTTCCCTGCTGTGTGCGGGATACAGAGTAAAGCTGATTTATACATAATACTAAAAAATCTTGTAAATAAAAAAATCTGCGTCCCGCAGGTACATGTGAGTGGGGTTGCCTCTCGCAATGAACCAAATAAGCTTCTCTGATTTATAATATTAAATGTAAATAATATAGATTATAGTAAGTACTTAATATTTTTTTCAGGAAGTATTCGACGAAGGAGTTACTCTTTCAAAAGACACGCTCGTACAAGTATGGAAGTATAATTGGATTAATGAAATGATAAATGTGAGTATTTTATACACTAATATATGTGCTCTCAAATATAAATTAAATTAAGTAAATTTAGCGACCCAAATGCGGCTTCGCCTGCTATATTGTAATATTATAGTCAAGTTATATAAAATGTTAACATAAATTGTAGCCCTAGTATTTTGTGTGACTGTCAAATTTTATTTAAATTAATTTATGCGTGAAATTAGAATAAACATTTGCTTATACAACATTCATATTCATATGTAATGGATTTTATCTCCACAATTGGCATAAAAAAGCACGACGTCGAATTCCGACAATCCGCAATGTCTGGAATTCGGGCGGAAAGAAGAGAACGTAATGTCATAACAGTAGGTTGTTCCTACGTACCTCCACCGCGTGAGGAAAAACGAGAAACTGAAACAAGCTAAAAAGATATTATTGAAAAAAAGTATAATATTATTAGATTCTCTACGCGGGACACAAGCTGATATTCTCGTCGAAGTGGTACCTGGACGCGCTCGGCGCGGAGTGGACGCAGTACTACGCGGTGGACCCGCGCGAGATGGTGCGCGGCCTGCTGCGGGACCACACCCTGCTGGACCACGTCCTGGGGGGCGAGGCCTGCATGTGGGGCGAGATGGTGGACGACAGGAATGTCATTAACAGGTTATTCTTTGTTTGTGTTTTAATTTTTAAATTATTTCAAAAATTATCCAGATTTTGCTATATACAGGGTGGAAGAAGCAGCGCTCCATTTACGGAAACAGCATATAGGGTAAAATATTTCAAACCTATACCTAAAGAAATTAATCAAGATGCCTCAACAGTTTGGACGTAGGATTTTTTTTTCATTTCACGATTTTTATCCATACTTGTATTTCGTGTGACGCGATTACGTATAGATCCCAATAACATAAACACTTACTATTACAAAAATACTACTAAAGGTTAAACTACTTTGAACTTTATCGCCAATACCTACGACTCGATTTCGGAATGAGCCGTGTGCGGCGGTGTTCCTTTGATAGGTTTATGTGTGCGTGCGTCGTTCTTACAAATGGCGTTGTATTTTAAAATGACAATTTTATTATTTATTTTGTTTGAAAAAAAATAACTTTTCCATTTTTGGAAATTTATTTTTTTCTGATTTATATTAGGCTTTTATAGAGTAGTTAAAACTGTGGCTTCATTTAAAGTGTTACTTACACTTCCACCCTGTATATATATGTGCCAAAATATTGGGGACATTTATCAATGTAAAACTTATAAAATGTTTTTTTTTGTGTGCTTGTGTATTTGTGCACGTTAATCTCAGAGACGGCTACACGGTTTTAAATGCAATTTGCACTATTATTACATATTCCGGCAACCGCACCCGAATATATTTTTTTAAATTGGTTCGTAAATAAAAAAAATGATAAAGAATGTTATTAGACTAAGATTGTATCAAATAACTGTTGCATTTTAGCAAATTTAAAGAATTGACAATTATATTACTAAAGTACAATGTCGTAAAGTACAATGTGTTTTTTTTTTGTACTAAAGTACAAAAAAAAAAAACTTTCAACCCCTATTTCATGCCTTCAGGGTTCAAATTTTTCAAAATCCCTTCTTAGTGGATGTCCAGATTATGAAAATAAGCATCTGTCCAAATTTCACGTATCTACGCACAGCGGTTACGGCTGTGTGTGCGTCTTACCTGAGTCAGTCAGGTACAAGTCCTTTTATATATATAGATAAACTGTCTCTAACATTTTTTTGTCTACATAGTAATGTAATTTCAACTGTTTTTATATTTTTATATTTTCTTCTCATAAAATATATCATAATAAAAATATTGAATCGCAGAGTGTGGCCGCGCGCGAGCGCCGTCGCGGAGAAGCTGTGGGGCCCGCTGGTGGGCGACGGCCGCCACGTGTCCACCGTGCCCGAGCGCGCCTACCGCCGCCTCGAGGAGCACGCCTGCCGCATGCTGCGCCGCGGCCTCTCCGCGCAGCCGCCCTCCGGACCCGGCTTCTGTCTCGTGTAGACGCCCACACGCTCCTGTGCTGCTTGTTTTCATATTATACTACTATTTGTAATGCTACGTTATTTTTTCTATTTCATTTATTTTAGTAATATCATTTTCTAAGTAGAAACTCGTTATATCACAAAAACTGTTACTAAAATTGTGTTAGGATAATATGTAAAGTAAATAAATAAAGATTGATTTTTTTTTAAATAGTACGATTTCATTAAATGGAGTTTGCGAAAATAATACAACAAAATAACACAGAATTATTTTTTAAATAATATATAAAATAAACAGGAGCATTTATGTAGAATGTTAAGAGGTAACGTTGATGTTCTACCACTATCTATCTGATCTTGGGTTGTCTTTTCTGATATTACTTTTCTGAAATTCTAAAGTTACTGACTGAGCTTGATTCTCATCTTAAAGAACGAATGAACTGTTACTAAATGATAGGATATTAAATTAATAAGGCTAAATACAATTTCTCGAATATTGATAATTTGAATAACACAAATAATTTCAGATAATCAAAGATTTTCTGAAATTTCATTTGATAATAAAATACTTTGAAATGTTTAAAATTTTGTGTAGATTTTATAAGTATATAATTAATTTTGTTATTGCCAAAATAAGCACCCAGTTAACTGTACATACGATGTCTATGTATCTATATCTTTATTAAACAATGATATGTGAATGATAATTTCTGTTTTCTTTTATAATGCCCTTCAATAATTTTATAATACCTTACGTAATATTAATTATGATAGCAGTACTTCATAACATACTCGTATAACTATTAAAAAAAAACTTAAAATATGTGAAAATAAGAAAGAGAGAAGTTGCATCCATCATTTCATTATATTTATAAAACATTTGTTAATAAAATATATTTTTTATAGCTACAACCACTAGGGCGCTTTGCCCACTCTCCCCTCGCTCTCTAGCTAACCAACTAAATAAAAAAGTTTCGCTTGAGCGCTAATAAGTCAAGTAAGTGTTTACGTCCTTCAAAAAAGTTTACGCCCTTCAGTTATCTTCCTTAATATTTTTTTTCACTTGTTACATTTCTATTACATATGTTCTCGATTTTATTTTGTTACATACAGTATATATTTACTACTCTAAATAAACTACTTTCAGTTTTAACTACTCTATAAAAGTCTAAAACAAAAGAGATTTTGCCAAAAATGAAAATGTGTTTTTTCAAATAAAATTATCTTTGTAAAATAAAACGCCATTTGTAAAAATAAATAAAATAAAAAAAAGCCATTTGTAAAGAATGACGCACACAGACACAAACCTATCAAAGCGATAACATCGCACACTTCGTAGGTATTGGAATTTGGAGGTGAAGTTGAACGTTGTTTAGGTTTATTATAGTAGGTAATAGCGTAAAATAGAACGTGACATATCCCTTTCTCGTTGTGATGTCTTTTGAGAATGAAAAGCGGCAGATCGGCATCGCTTAGTAGTATTTTTGCAGTAGTAGGTACGTAATACAATGTGGATAAAAATCGACGAATCCTGATTATTTTTTTCAGGTATATTTGAAATATTTTATCCTATATGCTGTACTTAGTGTTAAGACATTCCGTTTCCCACTTTCCGCCCAGTTCTGAAGGCATTTATGTCCTTTCTGAAGGCGTGTTGAGTGGCGTAACTCATAGCCGCGCTTTTCCTCTACACCAGAGCGAAGCGGAAGCTTGGATAACGGGGACGGAGAGTCTTAACATTAGGTTCTCTCTGCCTACAAATAAAATCTTCAGTGATAAATCCAGTATTTACATTAGATATTTCATATTACTCCCTGAAATCCGGCCTAACGGAGGGATTCATGCTATATCGTTTAAGTAGGTAAACGATATAGCATGAAACCCACCGTTTTAAAATGAAAATAAGCCTCTTTGATTTTTTTTTAAGTGTCACATTCTTCATGAACATATTTGTACTTACGTTACTCATCTGTTTTGTTTGTATAGATGTGTTCCTAATTCATATTGACCGAAAAAGTATATAGTGAATGAAAGAATACTTTCAGATATTTAAATTTTATTCTACTAACATTTTAAAATGAGGCCACCCTTGGCGCAGCGGCACGAAGTGTGACTGTAAAAACCGACTGGTTGTGGGTTCGATCCCCACTCGAGGAGATGATATATTTAATTATATTTCCATTTCTTCGCTCTGGTGTCGAGGCTAAGCGCGGCGTTGAGTTCTGCCACTCAACACGCAATGCTTCTAGAATTCGGCAGAAAGTGGGGAACGGAGTGTCTTAACACTAGGTTCCCTCTGCCTACCCTGCTGTGTGCGGTCTACAGCGTGAAACTGATTTTTTATTTTAAAATGAAAGACATCTTTAGTTGTAAGTTTCATAATACATCATAATTAACAGTTTTGTGAAAGGCACAGGAAACGATAATAGTTAAAATTTTATACCACAAGGCCTTCATGGCGCAACCGCAACGGCGACGATTGTAAATTCGATTCTCACTTGGGCGAATGAAATATTTTTTTTAATTCCTGACTAGTAACAAGGCAAAGCGAGGCGTTTAATTCCGCCATTCAACACACATTGCCTCGAGAGTTCAGCGCTAAGTGGTAACCGGAAATGTCTTAATGGGAATGCTTTATGCGATCCCACGAGTAGAAATCACTACAGATAACAGTGAAATATTAATTATAACAATATATCAATACAAACAGCTATGAAAAAATATTTTTAAGATTTCTAAAAGAATGAAAAAAATAAAACATCACACATACACGTCATACAAACTTTATTCAAATAACACAATGTATTTACGTATAAAGCAAAATAAATGGAAACTTATAAACAAGACATTGGTTCGCTACACTTGTGAGAATCGAATTTGAGTGAACAAAAAAAATAATAACACTATAGAAATCAACAAGAACTTTACAAGTATAGAGGAGAACAATTTTAATAGATATACAGTAAATAATACAGAATTTAACTATCTTAAGGCGATCACACCGCACTATTGCGCTACGTCGTGTGGGGCAGTAGATATAGAGTGCTGTAAATAGACCATAACTTAGGCCTGTAGGCATCTCAAGATCGATCTCAGACTTGAGAGCGTTTTATAAATGTAGATATATAAATCGGAACGCCCTATTGGTCACAACATAGTGCACTAGAAGTAGTGTGCTGGTATCGTCATTTACAAAACTTTTAAATCCTTTTTTTTTCAATAAAAAATAATGTTATACTTATTTTTATTACAAAATACGAATTGTATTAAAACAGTATATATCTATATCTCATTGCATATCCTCCATGTTTTTAGTAAATTAGAAAACAAAAAAAATACAATTTTATTAAAAATAAACCTATCACCTTATTAGGCCGCCTACACACGAGTGACACAGCAAAATATTAAATATATCACACAAATAGATGCTTATTTATTCTACTGTATATATATGTATGTAGATATTTAATTAATGTACATTTCTGTCATAAAAATAATTATTTATAACAAACAGCATGGACTTACAAATTCTAGCTATTTAATAATAATTATTATATATATGGGCAGTGTCACATTTAATTTATTAGTGAAGTAACACGTAAAGTTGAATTTGGTGGGTATTATTAAAAAAAACATAATTACACAAAAATAAGACGCTTTTCTTTACTATCGCCTATTTGGTGCAACCTGGCTTAACTTTTTTATTAAGCGAAATATAACAATATATGCGGAAATACTATTTGTAACACTTTACAGAATATTTTAAGAAGTGTAAATACGTCATTGTTGCAGCAGATATGATGATGTATTTAAAGAACATATAATTTTAACATCTTCATAGTTTCGACAGCTTCAAGTAAAAAAATATACGATAATTCATTTCATTTATACCGATCACACCCACCATAGTATTATAAAAGTTTGTGAAATCAACATATAATGTGTATTAGAATTAAGATAAAAAAAAACGATTTTAAAGCAAATAAATACTTTTTGAGGAGGCTAAGAGATCTTCAGTTTGATAGTAGAACATTAAGTACTTACAAACTACGGTTTAAAGTACATTGGTCAGATTTAGAATACGAAAGCGACCTAAATGTCCTTATTTTATAAAAATGGCTATACGAATTAAGCTACTCCCTGCATCAGGGCGTCACAAAGACTTATAGAGGGTGATTGCAAATAAATATTAGTAGTTATACATTTGTCTTAAGTATTATATAGTTTTAAAAAGATTTTTTTTAACATCTATAAGATATTCTGTATTATTTTTCTCTTTTTAATTATATATATATATATATATATAGCTTAGAAATCATATTAGGCTACAAGTTAACACACCGACACGACAGAAACGTATGCCATACATTTTTTCAGACATTTTCAATACTCAATTGCAATCACCGCCAATTTTTCACCCATTTTCCAATACAAACAAAACATTTCCCCATAGCCCAAAATGTCGAACATTGGGTAACGCCAAACTCAACAAAAGCCGTAAAGCTATAACAATAACATTTATATTATATCACAATACCGCGTCGCAAAGCCGTATACGTATATGTGGAAAGCATTGTCCAAACACACCTTATTTTAGTGTCAGTCGTTGAAAGGATTGAGAAGTTGAACAAATCAAGTAAAAATAAAATAATAAGTGATAAAAAACTATACAAGAAACCACAATTCTTATTCGTATTTATTTACCATTTTTTTTTTCATTTTTCGATAAATAAAAATTAATAATATATTTTGGCACGCTTAGTATGAAAGCGACCTAACTGAGTACCTTACAATTTGTGCAATATCATGGGTCAGTAAACAGCAAAATTGAAAAGGAAAGTATTTGCTACTAAAAGTTACAGAAATTTTAAGTTAGGACACTTTTATTGTAATTTAGATTTTTTTTTAAATTAGAGACTTATTTTTTTATGTTTTGAACTGACAAAATATAAAAAATAGGCTATGGTTGCATTTACTCAAGCTTTGCTAAATATTTTTATTGCTAATATTAGAAATGTAAGTTATTAAATTAAATAAGTACCTTACTTCAAAATACACATAATTTTATTAGTTCACATAAATAAATGTATAAAGAACCACCAAGAATATTAGCTGTAGTGTTTCCTCATATAAACGCTTAGTTTATTTTCTCAATTACATAATAGTTATTTAAATATATTATTATATATAATCATAAATAATTATATTAAAAACATTTTAAACTCATACTAATCAATGACTGGCACTATCATAGTAACAAAATATACACATGACTTAACCAAGGGCGTCGCCAAAACTAATATTTTACTAAAACAGTCAGTTCTTTACTTATGGCGTTTCGACCTATACCAGTTGAGAAAAATACACTCCGCCAAGTCCGGCAACTCCGCCAAGTTGTATGGAGAACACGAAGGATATTGGCCGATAGAAAAGAGATAATATTTCACAATAGCAAAATTAAAAGTGATGGCAACTTAAAATTCTTTAAGAAACCAAGATCTCGTAAGTACCATGACAGTTTTAATATAAAATGAAATTACCGAGCAAAATGCTAAAATTTTGAATTTACTTGCTATGTACATGAGAATACTATAAGAGTCAACTGTAAATTCAATAGAAAACAATACGGGACTTCATATTTTACATTAGAAACTGCAGAAGATAGAAATGAAAATATAAAATTAGATAGCCCCTTACATCAATATTTGGGTCAAACTATACACACTGTTTTGATCTCCACCGTGCAACCCTTACACATCTAACTATAGTTCCTAGATCCATCTTATCATTTCTAAGACATCAAAGATTTAGTATCCGAGTTCAGATTAAGCTACCTATAGTCTATTCATTTAAGCTTGAGACAAAATGTAAACAAAGAAAACAACATTTCCCAAACTTCGCGTTTTATTTCGCTTTTTTATTTCTATTTAATTTTTGTAGTGAAGGCTTTCCCATATATGTTTGTCAGCTAGCAGCTAGCTGTACTGTTCTAATTTTGTCTTTTCTAAAAAGCCTGACTCCATAATAAAAAACTAAATAATAAAAAAGGTTGCAAGTATGTACTTTAATATTAAAAAAAGAAACGAGTTATTTATAAATTTAAATAAACGATATATATTTGCAACTTTAAATTACATAAACAGTTATTATTTTCAATATAATAATAACCAATGGAAAAAAAGAATTTTTACTTTATAATTTATTAGTATTGAAATATGTTCGAAGTTTGAGAATCCTTTGGTTTTGCGTTTGGGTGTTTATATATAAATTGTTTAATAAATAATTACTTAAAAGTCCTTTACGATATTCTATGTCTAATAAGCTTTAAAGGGGTTGTATAAGTTCTAGAGACTGTTAGATAGTATTATTTATAGTGCTATTTATAGTGTTAAACACAAAATTTCGGACATATCCAGAAAACCTGGATTTCTCGGCTTTTTGGCAACCCTACACCGCCCTACCCTGGATCCATGAAATACTATTTTTTTTCTTCTCAAGGGCCATTAAGTCTAAACTAACGTAGTTGCGGTCAACAAATTATTTGCTATATCTCAACTTGCCCTTAGGCCATGGACAGGCGACGACCTTGGTTCCTTATCTGCTAGTGGTGACCATCCAAAACGCGAATATACACCTAATACTGGCTCATCAAGTCACAATAAGTCTTTTAGTTCAGTCAGATTAGACTTAACAGTCAATCGAAATGTTGACATTTATTTTTTTTTAACTCAAAAAATATTTCAAAAGAATGATTGTATAAAATGAAAGATTTTATAATTAACCAACAAAAGAGATTTATAGTCTTTTGATTAACCAATTTATGAGTACATTTATGAATAACTCTGTCAAATTGAACATTTATTTTAATAAAATTTTAAGAAATCTTAAGTTTTTTTTTCTATTATAATTCAAAATATTAAGATACAAAAAATGCCAACATCTCAATTGAAACTATAATTTGACATTAAATTATTTAAAACAAGCAGACACTCGCTAGTAAATTTGTTTATACATTGCAATAATCATCTAATGTCTAGATGTAGTCTTTTTTTTTCTTTTTTTCATGAACTTTTGACATAATATATAATTTGCTGTCATAAAAAATTATTTAAAAAAATCAATCATTAGTATATATAAGAAATGTCTGTGACTTATGTATGGGGAAAATTCGAGTATTTAATTATTTTCAGTTGTATACTAATACTGTAGATTTTTGAACATTAAATGTAATAAGCTTGTGTTTAACTTGCATACCTTCAACAAAATATTTAAAAAATACAAACAATTCACTTTATATATGAAAACAAAGAACAAGTCAATGTCAGGAATGAAAAAAAAAATAGAAAAATGGCCTGCAATTGTTTCAGATTGGTTGTTTTTTTTTTCATTATTATTTATTTGTTACAAACTTCTAAAATATTTCGCGGATGATATGCTGTTTTATATAAAGATTTTGTCTTATACTGATATACAAAATAAGGTATGAATTTTTTTTCAGGCCATAAAATATGCCAAAGCACATTTTTTTTTAATAATAATATTACAATTATATAAAAATAAAAAAGAACCTATTGTTGTATATTATCTGTTAATTCTAAATTTATGAGAAATGCTTATATGAACACAACATGTGAATATATTGAAGATATGTGTTTTTGTTATTTAAATATTATTTTTATAACTTCGTATAATTTATAAATTCACAACATTCAAGGCAGTTTTGATTTCTTTACAACTACAGTTTCTTAATTATATATAACGTTCTTGGATACTTAGAAAATGGAAATACTTTTTTAAGAAAACTGATAATTTTTTTAAAGTATTGGGATTTGTACCCGCGCCTATAGGATGAACAGTTTCAAATCTCGCCACAATTTTCTTTATACATTTTCTAAAAAAAATTATTATAAAATTTATTATTCAACATATTCACATATTGTATTTCATCCCTATTATTGAACAGTTGAGAGAGTGTCTTATGAATAAATTGTTATATAAAATTAGGCCTAAATTAAATTCATTTTGAATTTATTTGGTAGTAAACATTAATACTAAAACCAAAAGAGTCCTTTTTTGGACGGAAAATAATACACGATATTTCTGACGACAGCCAAGTCATTGTCGTGGGCCGCACTTTATGTACTGTACTTTTAATATATGAAATTTTAACATAAATAAGATCGGGGCAAAAGTATCTTCGTGTTTTGAATGTATTAATAGTAATCAAACCTCTTTGGCTGTACTAGATGTAACTGGCTGGTTTTAATACCATTAAATGTGACATTCTGAAGATGCAATAAATAAAAAAGAACTAGTTCCCGCCTTTTGTCAATTGTTTTTCAAACAAACAATATGAACGTATGTAAAGAAGAAATTCAGTACATTTTACCATTTTATTACAAAAAAAGGTAAAAATGCGACGAACGCTGCGAATAAAATTTGTGCGGTTTACGGACCTAATGCGGTATCAATAAGAGTAGCACAAATGTGGTTCAAGCGTTTCAAGTCTGGAAATTTTAGTGTGAAAGATGAAATTTGCTCTGGACGCCTAAACTATTGATTCTGACCCACTGCTGTCAGCAACTGATGAGGTTAAAAAAAGGTATTGAGAAAAATCGGCCGGTGCTGGTGAATAGGAAGGGCGTGGTGTTCCACCACGACAACGCCAGACTGCACTCACCTATAGCCACGCAGCAAAAATTGAGAGAGCTTGGCTGGGATGATGCATCCTCTGTATAGCCCTGACCTTGCTCCATCAGATTTTCACCTGTTTCGGTCATTGCAAGACTCTTTAGGAAACATAAATCTAACCGCCAATTCACAATGAACATTATCTGACGACAGATTTTTTTAATCAAAAATTTAAAAATATTTACAGGAATAGGACCATGGCACTATCCATAATATGGCAACAAGTCATCGATCAAAACGGCACGTACATATTAGAAATAAATAAAAAATTATACCTTTTTTTCCTTTGTATGAACAATACAAAAATAGTTTTGCCCCGGCCTGTCACTTTTTCACGAAATTTATAAAGAAATAATTTGTTTAGTCAGTCAGTTGTTGTCTAGGATTATTTAAAAATGATGACAAATGATTATCGACCAATGATCATTACTTTACTTAATCATTTATCATTTAAATATTGATAAAATTTCATATGAAAAAATATGCAGTACATTCTTGTATACAGCCTAGTCTAGCCTAATTCTATTATCACAAAAGTTTTTTTTAATGGAAACTTAATGTAATGATGTTCCTTAAAACATATTTTCTGTTAAATATATAATGTGATTAATTTTAGATTTTACTTATTTAGTGTTATTGATAATGACATAGAAGTGACAACAATGATTAATTTCAACATATAAAGCATTTATTATATTTAAATAAGCATAGACAATCATAATTTACATATAAAATTATGAAAAATTAATCGCAATTAAGACAATCAAGCCACTAATATATCATAACCAAATAACAGAACATTATAAATAAAAAAATAATAATGAAAGGAACATCAAAAGACCTACCCTAGCGACTAGATCAAGCGAGGTTCGTCCTCGGTGACATGACCATGTAGTGATGTTCCATTTGCGGTACACCTGGCACTAGCACACCCGGCACTCCGGTTACTCCGGGCACTAGCGGCACAATTGGCACTATCGGCGACATAGGCATATAATCACTTTCACACTGAGATTCTTTTAAACGCACTTTCACATCCTGACCGAGTATCAATTGGACTATTTCTTGAGGCAAAGCTAAAGATTCTACGGTTTCGTCGCTTATAGTTCCAAATTCGTCGAATTCGTCTTCCAAACATTCGACGGACTTCGAGCAGCGATTCGTCGTAACCGTGTGCTGGGTTTCGTCTAGAAATTCGCAACTTTTGGTTTCGCCTTTTGATAGGCCAGATGTTATTTTCAAATTTTTCATTTTACGACTAACTTTGAAACTTTTGAATATATCTCTCGTTGGTGTGAAGTCAAATCTCTTTTTCTTAGTTTCTACGTCTTTTTCTTTTGCTTCGGATTTCGGTGATGTTGCTATGCGAGAGTCGCTTTTGAGTCTTTTTCTGTTTATGTAAAAAATATATATATTTATTCGTAAAATAAAGACGCGTCCCTCTTTAATAGTTGAGCAAAGCTTTATTTGTTTACATTGGGCATATAATGAGAAAAGGTGGCGAAAATTTTAACCGTTAGTTGTTGTTGGGAACAGTAAAGGCCAGAGATCACGTGGCTGATCACCAGCACGGTGAACATATCAAATAAGGAGTGGAAACGTCTCTCACAAAATCCATGAGGTAGTGAGGTACAATTTTGTAAAATTTCTAGAGTGGGAACCAGACTATTCTGGGGTGGGCATGGACCACCTGGCTTCTTTTTTCTACACTTATGATAAGCATTTATTAATAAAAAAAAGAGACCAGTCAGAAAACGCGACAAGTTGTGGGTTTGATTCCCAATTGAGAAAATGAAATATTTAATATATTCATTTTCTTCGCTCTAGTGACGAAGCAAAGGGCGGCTTTGAGTTCCACTACTTAACACGCAATGCCTCCGAAATTCGGTGGAAAGTGAGGTACGGATATATTTTAATAAAATTTTATTTTAAGACACCCAATGTGTCTTAACATTAGGTTCCATCTACCTACCCTGCTATGTGTAAGGACGCAGCGTCAAAAAAGAAAGAAACTAAAAAAACATTATCATCATCAAATAGCATTTAAGATTACTTATATAAAAAATGTCAAATACAAAATCCAAAAAAAATACCTAAAAACACTAAACGGTTTAGTATTTCTCGTCGGTTTGTGATGCAGTGAGCCGAGCGAGGAGTGACGCGTCACTCCCGCGTCCTCACCGCTACGACAGTTCCATGATTCACCTAGCTTCATTGTACTGAAATATTATATAAAAAGATCAAATTTAGAATAGAAGTCTTTATGTGTGAACACAAAAAAACAAACCAGTTGCAAATCAAATATCATAAATGAATATTTGTATATACAAAAAACCGGACAAGCGCGAGTCGGGCTCGCCCACCAAAGGTTCTGTACAAAAATTGGAGGAGTCAAGCTTTTTTAGAAATTGAAGCTAAGATTAGCCTTTTCATCTGATACCTCACTTGAATTACCGGCTTTAATACCAATTTATCGCTCCTTTTAAGGCAATTATTCCTTAGGATTTAACCACAAGTGTATGGTTTTCAGATTTTTTCCTAAACTACTTTCAGATAGTACTTACCTATAGATGCTAGATGCCAAATTTCATAATAGTAGGTCAGCCGCTACCCAATTAATTTGGATTCCTTTTATAGTGTCAAATACGCGATTTAAGGGACAATATCTTTTTTTTTAGCGTTTCTAAGATAATGGTTCTTGACAGATAGACCGTCAGACAACAAGGTGGTCTTATAATTTTTCTCCTTAAAAGATACGGAACTCTAAAAATATATATTTTAATAAGTGCTCACCCGTAGGGGCGGCGCGGCGGCAGCGGCGGGGGGCAGCGCTTGCCGGCGCGCCGCATGGTGGCGTACACGCACTCCACGGACTCGTACGTGGGCTCGTCCGGCGCGCGCGCCCGCTCCTCCGCGATCTCCTCGTACACGCCCGACGACACCGACACCAGCGACACCAGCGAGCGCCGGTCGCACATGCTGGACCACATCCATTACACTTTAGGTAAAGCTTCAACGATATATCATATACAGGGTGGAAGAGACAGCGCTCCTTTTACGGAAACAGCATATAGGGTAAAATATTTCAAACCTATATCTAAAGAAATTAATCAAGATGCCTCAACAGTTTGGACGTAGGATTTTTTTTTCATTTCACGATTTTTATCCATACCTGTATTTCGTGTGACGCGATTACGTATAGATCCCAATAACATAAACACTTACTACTACAAAAATACTACTAAAGGTTAAACAACTTTGAACTTTATCGCCAATACATACGACTCGATACGATCGAAATGAGACGTGTGCGGCGATGTTCCTTTGATAGATTTATGTGGGCGTGCGTCGTCCTTACAAATGGCGTTTTATCTTAAAACGACAATTTTATTATTTATTTTGTTTGAAAAAAAAAACTTTTTCATTTTTGGGAATTTATTTTTTTCTGATTTATATTAGGCTTTTATAGAGTAGTTAAAACTGTGGTTTCATTTAATGTGGTGCTTACACTTCCACCCTGTATATAAGGTGGGGCAAAACTATTTTCGTATTGTTCATAAGAAGAAAAAAAATTAGGTATATTATTTATTTAGTTATTATATGTATGTGCTGTTTTGATCGATGACTTATTGCCATCTTATGGGTAGTGCCATTCCTGTACAAATTTTGAGATTTTTGATTAAACAAATCTGATAGGTAGTTTTTACAGTGTTCTTTTAAGATTAACTTTACGGTTTCAAAAATGTTCTGCAATGACCGAAACAGGTGGAAATCTGATGGAGCAAGGTCAGGGCTATACGGAGGATGTATCAAGGTTTAGAAGAATCAAAATTTGGTTTGACGCCACTGGAAGATCGTCAAATTCTGTTGAACTTGAAATTACAAACACATCGCGATTTCGCTTGGTCTGGTTAATCTGATGAATAGTAAAACTTTTTTTTTAGCTTGTTTCAGACTGTTTTGGTGTTCCTCTTCCGTGGCTATTTTCCTTTCAAGGCACTGCGCTCCGGTACCCATGGTGGTATTGCTGGTGCAGCCCTTGGCAAGGACAGCTAAACCTGGTGATATATGTGGATTGTGGATTTCTTCGCTCCTACGACACAGAAGCTGAAATTCAGTTTCTCCTTTCTCCATCCATAAACAAGGTCTCCAAGACCTCAGTTTCAGACCTGGAGGACTGATATGTCCATTACAAAGAAAATGTTGGATTGTTGTTAGTTGAGCTGTTGATTGTCCATGTGTAGGATTTTGGATGAGCGTAGAAGGGTGCTTATCTTCCTTAGTTACACTTTTTGCTGCTATCTAACTACCGTATCTAGCCATGGTTATTTGAAAGATATCCTCTAAGAACTTTAAGAAACTTGGGAGCCTCTGGTTGTCTGCTATCAGAGAAACAAAAGCTGGTTCATCTAGCTTGGTGTTCATTAAAGTCTCTAAGTTCATACGGGTTGAAGGAAACCGTGGGCAGTTCAGGATTAAATGCTATACTATATCTTCGATGCTAGGATCGGATTCGCATCCTGAGGTTCTTTCTACAGTTTAAATCGATGAAGAAAGCTGGCAAATCTCCATGTCCAGTCAATATTTGCACGTGTATAGGACCCCACTTGACGGCTCTGGAGATCTTGAACGCGGTTATGACAACGGGAAGAAATTCCCTGGTGGTTGAGGCTCCGGTGCTTGAAGTTGAATACCTATCCTGCCATCTCTAGGTGGATTCCTCTCGGATTTTCGTCTTGACGTAGGCCAGTGATATTTTAGCATAGTTGTGAGGGTTCGTTGATAATACGGCGATTTGGCAAGTTCATCTGCATCTTTCATATCCAGCTGTTCCTATATTTGCACTAAGCCATATAAATTTTATCTCCTTTCCCCGCTCCCTTATGCGTTGAACATTCCTTTACATCACGTTTGCTAAAGGATGAGTGGATCTTGGATTCCTTAGCAAATCGAGTAAGCATCTTGAATCACTTAGAATAATTACCAGGGGATCATAGGTATTAGTTATCTCCTGGGTTGTCCTGTAGATGGCGTAAAGTTCTGCTTGAAAGACCGTGCATGAAGGATGTGCGTGTAGTCATCAGTTGTGGGTTTATTCCTCTTAAGGGAATCTGATTATTCGTCACATGGCAAGACAAAATATGGCATTGAGTTCCGTTGACTAAAATTTACTTTAAAATTGGACGGTGCGTGGAGAACTCAAGGTCATGATACTAGGTTTTCTGTGCTTACACTATTACGGGTAATATAAAGAGTAATAATTTCAATTCACAATTTAATATACATATAATAAATAATTTTTAAAAAATAAAAAGAATAAACTCTGTGATAACACTAATCCATACACACAATAAACACCCACCTGTCGTCGGCGGGCGGGCACAGCAGGCGGCGCGCGCGCTCGGCGAGGTCGCCGGCGCCGCTGCAGCGCGACAGCTGGCGGCGCACGCCGGTGCGCGCCTCCTAGGTTACACGGGAGGAACTATGTTCAATAATTATTATGTAATAATCAAATCAGCCTCACGCTGTATCCCGTAGCTGGGTAGGCAGAAGGAACCTAATATTGAGTGGCGAAACTCGACACCGCACTTTGTCTCGACACCAGAGCGAGGAAATGGAAATCTAAATTTAAAAAAATATTCTCGAGTCCCCACTCGAGGAAATGAAATCCAATTGAACCCACAACCGGTCGGTTTTACAGTCACACTATGTACCTCTGCGCCAAGACTGGCCTCTAATATAAAGTTAATAAATTATTTTCTTTTGTTTTTTTTAACTTCACGCTGTATCCCGCATATAACAGCTACTTATATGAGTGCTGTAAAGGCAAGCACGAGCCAATCTTGCGTATGTACAGTTGTGGCATAGTATTCAATATATTATGAAACCACATAAGTGAGGCACAAGAGTGTGCGCGACAGGTTGTGGGTTCGATTTTCACACGAGAATTCAATATTTCAAATTCTTCGCTCTGGCAGCGTTGAGTTCCGTAGAAGCGAATAAACTAAGAAAACAAGGGATGAAGCGCGCTGATAACATCTTAAATATTAATTTTACCTTAGACATGATGAGATCAGTGTCGTCGAGGGAAATTTCCGAAGGGCCACTGTACCAGCTGGTGCGACGTAATTCACCTATTACAAAAATAAATAATAATATTACTGGTTGGTGGTGCTTAAAATAACAAAAAAAATATTATAATATTTAAAAAAAATATTCTAAATTGGCAAATTAAATAAACTTATATAATACTCTATTTTTTCTATATTTTATTACATACTATAGTACTACATACTAGTTTATATATAGGAAAAGTGCAAAACGGTTATATTTTTCAATAATTACGCAATAATAAAGTACATTAAATCAATAAATAAAACGTTACGTACTACAATGCTATTAACAATATTTACATTTTTAGGTTTATAAAGTGGCATTTACGTTGCTATGGCAACGCCAACGCATATTATTATACACGTAAATTGGTCCTCTAATTGTTTTAATATTCTTTAAAAAAATATACAAAAAATATTTTACTTATAACATTAATATAAAGAAAAAAATCATTCTCACCACTCTGATGGCAAGCGGTAGACAGTTCAGGGTGACTTCTGCTCAGTTGGGAAGTACGCGTGTTTTCCTTCATCGCTTGCTTTATGGCCGCCGTCAGCTCGTTGCCCAGCACGCTATTAAACTTAATTTCACCGCCACCGTTGAATACGCTGTAATATTTAAAATATAAAATATTTTTTAATAATAATATTAATTAATTTTAAATTATTGTAGGTACTAAAATACAGGTGCCGAGTTTTGAGGTTTGTATAGTATAATTCACAAAGTTGCTAGGTGCATCTTGTACACAGTGGGGTAGGAGGGGCCAGAAGAAATTAGAGAAAAGACTCCGTTTTACACGTTTTGCAAAATATTGGAGATGCGTGTTCAGTGGCGATTTGTCTTGTTACCAGAGTGAGGAAGTTTAGGAAAATAGGTCCTTCCCTCGAGTGGAAATCGAACCCACAACTGTCGCGTATAGAGACAGACGCTATGCTATGACAGATGCGCTACGAGAACAGTCCAAAATGATTAGTTAATATTTTTTATAAAAAATGTAGGGTTACGTTGCACACACGTTAAAATATTTTTTAAATATACAAAAATACTGGTATTTGCTTGTGAAAAAAAAGATAAGTGAAAATAAAATATACAATATACTAAACACATATACGTTAATTACGATACATTACTTATAAACTATAATACAGATATTCAAATATACATATAATAAGGAAACAAAAGATATTATACAACAAAAATAAGATTAAAAAATCCGTAAAAAATCCCAGTAAACTTTGGCCAGTAATTAATGAAGTTACTCAGTATAAACCTTCTAAGATACCTAACACAGATTTACTACATATAATGCCTTCGCCACAAGCTTCAATTAATAATGTAAATCATTTCTTTATTAATATAGGTAAAAAGTTAGCAGAAAATATATTGAATATTGCTCCTGCCCGAAAAAATATTTATGTTACATGCAACCACCCATCGTCATTCGTACTGTT